>JAWQFJ010011292.1:5000-30163 GCA_034096865.1 Theodoxus fluviatilis
TACTCGGAACTATTCTAGTGGTTTTTGTGCTCGGTGGCCTTACGTAGCCCACAAAGGCTGAAAAGCCTTAAAACTCCATCCATCCATCCATCCATCCATCCTACCATACCAGCTGACGAAGGACCAACTTGATCCGGAATTGAGGAGTGCCATGGACATATTTAATTGTTGTACTCGGAACATCGGCGTACACGTTAAAAGAGTTCAAGAATTATAGGTCTTTGGAAGTCTATCGATTCTTCGTAGCAGAATTCGTGGGAGATGTCTGCTGATTCTCGCCGGGTGTTTGTCTCGAAAGGTCAGATCTATTCTGTAAATCTTCTTTTTCCATCCTCTTCGTCTAGCTTCGGTCACCCTTTGCACAATCGGATCTTGATTGGTTTTCTCTGATGGTATAAAGTAGTAGGAGCGTTTGACTCCTCTTAATTTGTCTTTTTGTTGGTTGTTAAAACAATTTTTCACGCAGCAAGAAGTCGGCATGGTTGCGCGTCTCCCGTAGCACAGCTTAGCAGACAGCGCTCGCCTCCTACCAACATGGCCGAAAGCACGTGGCTTCTACAAATAACTCCGGAAGTGACGACAACGCGTCTCCGGCCATTGGCTTTCAGACCTAGATCCCTGAGTAGCGTCTGTGATTAGACGAGCCGACGAAATCTCCTACATGGGGAGAGCCGGGTTTTCCCTGTCATTTCAGTACGGCATCATCTCAGTAGGCCACAGGCAGCTTGCTTTCAATTTTCGACCAGGAGACTATAGAAGGACGGATGAAAAAAAAACTCCTCAAGGCGCTACATCGTACCAGAGATGAAGCAGAGTGCAACGGAACGCAGTGAAACAGCTTAGCATGAGCGGCTGCGGAAAGAACATTCTTTTCTTTCCTCAAACCTGTTTTCGTGTCACTGCCATTATTACAGGAAACTCTCAGAGCTGCTCTTGTGTGGTAACAAAACATATATGTGTCTAAATTTTGTCACAAATGGAGATAGTCCTTGCCTCAGTAACCCACCGTGACGAGTCAGTGTGGAAATATGGCGGCAGAGGTTTCTGTGACTCTTTTAGATGGTCTCTTCTATTGTTCTATGGGCAGGAAACGTAAAATTATAGGAATTTAGCAGCAGTAAAGATAGAAAATATGCTGTTTGTTCAATTTGAGGTTGACAAGAAGCAGGCATTGTGGTTCTGAAACTATCGGTTGAGTAAATAGAGAATTGATTTGACGGTTAGAGAGAAATTCTTGTTTTTGCAATTTAAAATATCTTGGCGGGAACCAAAGCAGAAAGACCGTTATGTCATATTGCAGTAAATACCTGTGAATTTTCTTATCGATTTCAATTGCTATATAAATGTCCCAGCATGCGTTGTGACACTTGAGGCCTGTATAGCGAGGTGGCTTGAAGATCCAGGTGCCCATTCATTCAAGCAGCCCTTCCCGAGCGGTTGGGCCTGCAGTGCATGAGCAGCGCTTTCTCCTGCTGTCACTGCATTCATGCGTTCATGTTGCCAGTTGTCAAGACAGAGACAGTGAAGGGTTGTGAGATGAACCCCTTTGCTATGAAGCCATTCCCGTGGACTTTACCTGGATTCTGCCCTTCACAAGCAGGCGCTCGTTTCGACTACATCTCATCAAGCTCAAGCCCACCACGGCCGGATGTATGGCCTGTTGAGATGGTAATACAGTTCCCGGACAGATGATTTTTTAGTGGGAGTTACCTGCTCGCTCGCCAACTGACGAAGGACAAGGCAAGAATAATAAGATCAAACTTTTAAGTACAGAAACTAACAGAAACCCTGCATTACTTCTACACCCACACAGCTAAACACGCAATTGCCCCCAAACAACGTAGAAACGAGATATGCATAAAGATTTAAACCGCATGTGACCAGGTGAAGTGAAGCCCCAGGTCTTTACATGGACTCTCTCTCTCTCTCTCTCTCTCTCTCTCTCTCTCTCTCTCTCTCTCTCGTCTAGGTTGTAAGATCAGCCTACTATGTAGCTTATCATTCCGGGAGGGTCGCAGAGCAGTCTTTCCTTATCGTTTGTTAATTGAACTTGACATGGAACTGCGGACAGTTCTCTCCTGTCGTTCTCGCGCGCTATGCCTAAATTGTTAGATACAAGAGACAAATTTGATGCTTTCTCTAAATTAAAACATCTGATTGCAATGGTGCAATATTCATTCGGTTGACTTTGTTATGCCGATGGAGGCAACACTTGGTGTGAATAATTTCGAGTAAGTATAAGGCAGCAATGAGCCTTTTTCTATCATTAGGAAAACTCAACCCAGAGACAGGCTGAGATAGTGACCACCGATCCCAAGCCTGGCTCCCCTGAGGTCCACGCATTTCTTTGATAAGGAGAGACTGTCGGCAGGTCCAGGTCGAGAGAGACCCCATCCCATCTGGGGGAGAGACCACTGCCACCACTGTCTTGGGTTGGTCCAGGCCATAATCATCAGGCCTCGGACCAGCCAGGAGCTCCTATACCCATGGCTAACAATAACGTTGTGGAAAGCAGCAGCGATTTTGTCTCATGCCTGGGCCCTTGTACCATCAAGCCTTGCCTCCATCCCATCACACGCAAATCCAACAAACCATATAAAAAGCAAAGCATCGATGCAACAGTTTGCCTTCTTCACTCACTGGACGGCACCGCACCAAGGCTATTGTCAGACACTTGGGGTTCACTGCGTCACAATGATACGAATTCAAAGTGTTGGTGTCCCTACCTAATAATGCTTACACAGAAAACACATCGAAAAAAACACATCGAAGAACAAACTGGCTTCCTGCTACATTAGCAGGTAACAGCACGTAGCACAGGAATTGAAAACGAGCTTGGAATGGAACTTGAAATCGAACTGTGAAGTAAAGTATGAACTAAGAACTTAACTCTGTAAGCCCGCTGTGCGGTATTTTACAGTTTTGCATTCTCTTTATGTCTGTATATGAATTTGAGTCTGCTTTGGTTTCTTGATTTAATATATCTGTGATTTAGTGGTAATAATTGTATTTGGGGTTTGTTTTTTCATTCTTCTTTCCATTTCAGAGTTTTGGATTGAAAGGTGTCTGTGTGTAATGTGAATAGGTTGTTTTACGTTGAATTGTTTGTGGCGTGTTTGTTCTTAATTGTGACAAGTGACTGAAGAAGGAATTTCCCTTATTCATTTATTTTTAACTGTCGGTTGGTGGTGCGAGCTAGTAACACCTACAGCATTTTGAGTAGGGATCTGGGGGCTCGTCCGGGAGTTACCTTGTTACCATTCGGCAACATGTGCATCCTTGTATGTTATTGTCCAGCGTCCATGCGAAGTAGAGCTAGAGAGTGATAGAAAGCTCTCTCTCTCTCTCTCTCTCTCTAGTTTCTGCCTTTTGGTGAGAAGGGTACTGTTCCTTGCTGTTTTGGTATTGCTCTTTGTTGCACTTTCACTTGTGGTTGAAGTTACTACCACATTGCCTTGTTTAAGTTATTTCCCTGCATAGTTGCAGCTTTTGTTCCTTTGCGCGCTTGTGTAGTTTGCCATTCCGGTACAAGATTGACAATATTGCCGACGGGGGTAGAATTACGAGGGGAAAGGCCGTGAAAACTGAACTGGGCTCTCCTTCACTGAGTCATACTTCGGTACCCACTACTGCGTCAGCTTTGTTGTCCACATGTACGGTATCTACACCGAGCAGCAATCACATGAAATCTTCTTCTTGTGTTTCAACCACTCACACTGGCACTTCTGCAGCAGTCGTGCTTACAGGCAGTTGGAGTTGGAGGAAGAAACCCGTCGTATTCGACGAGCACATGAGAAACTGCCAGAGAATTAGCGGAAGAAACCGCGCTAATACAAGAGATAAAGCCGCAATGGGAATTGATACTTGAATATATGAGAGAGAAAGAAGAAAGAGACGGAGAAGAACGAGAAAGGGAAAGACGTGAGGATAGAGAACGTGAAAGAGAGAAAGAGGAAAGAGACCGAGCAGAACAGGAAAGGGAAAGGCGCGAAATTAGAGAAAGAGAGAAAGAGGAAAGGGATAGAGAAGAAAGAGAGAGGCGTGAGGACAGGGAACAACAATGAAGGAAAGAAGAACTCGACGGTTGGCGGCGAGAAATCACCGAGGTGATCAATTATCGTCGAAGTGACATACAGGAGCCTTTACCGATACCTCTTTGCTTGTATTGGCAATCTGAAAACTGCCATCCTGTGCATGTATATATGATAAGCAATATATAGTTGTCCCAACCATGCACACGATTGTTAGCGGGAATCTACTTACGTTTCTACGCACCATATAGTTAGTTGTCAGGATGTCCAGTCCAAAGATCATTTTGCAAACAAATCCATACACCTTTTCAATATTGAGAGAGAGAGAGAGAGAGAGAGAGAGAGAGAGAGAGAACGAACGAACGAACTATATTTTACAAGGGTAGTGAATTAGGGGGGAGGGGGGGAGGGAGGGAGGGGGGGGGAGGGGGGAGAGAGAGAGAGAGGGAGAGAGAGAGAGAGAGAGAGAGAGAGAGAGAGAGAGAGAGAGAGAGAGGGATGGAGAGGGAGAGAGAGAGAGAGAACGAGAAAGAGAGAGAGAGAGAGAGAAAGAGAAAGAAAGAGAGAGAGAGAGAGAGGGAGAGATAGATAGAGAGAGAGAGAGAGAGAGAGAGAGAGAGAGGGGAGAGAGACAAAGAGATGCGATTATAAACAAAGGCAACATCCTTCAAATAGACTCCATCAGTGATTATGTTACCCATGCATTTTTCAAATGAAAAAAAATACTAAAGACTCGCCTTCGAGCAAGCTGTAGTGTTAGCCTGTTGAAACTTATCTTCAATAGATCCCAAGTCTCGGACTTTCCGGTGGTTTTTTTTATATCTTTTGAATACCCCGAGTCCCTTTTGATTGGCAAGTGGATGAAGTAGTTGTACACATTCAGAATACGAACCTCCTGATCTAGTGACAGAAGCAAACAAAATCGGCAAACATCCGTCCAATATTTCAAGGACCATATTAGGTGCGTAACTCCAACCTTGACGCATCTAGCGCAAGGAAACCGAGATAAGGGAAATTGTTTGTCGTGCCCTCAACCTACTGACGAGGAAGCCAAAAAATCGAGAAAAAATCCGCATAAATCAAGTATGAGACCTTGGAGTGCACATGCGCTGAAACGTCGCAAACATGCCCGTGCATGCGCACACAAAAACAGACACTCATACCAGCACACATGAAATCACGAGAACACCGAAGGCAATCGCGTAAGCAGGCAAACAGAGGGAAACTCCATATACACAGGCACAAAGAGGGGGCAGAAAGACGACCCCAAACAAATGCGTGCATTAATGAACGAACATGTATAACACACATACACACACACGCATGCACAGTCGCGCGCACGCACGCATGCACAGTCGCGCGCGCGCGCGCACGCTTACATGCACTTACATGCGCACGAAGAGGGAGAGGGAGAGAGAGAGACAGACAGACAGACAGACAGACAGACAGACAGACAGACAGACAGACAGACAGACAGACAGACAGACAGACAGACAGACAGACACACAGACACACAGACACACAGAGACAGACAGACACACAGAGACAGACAGACACACACACACACACACACACACACACACACACACACACACACAAACACACAGACAGAGACAGACAGACAGACCTACATACACACACGACAGACAGACAGACAGACACACACACACACACACACACACACACAGAAGAACAGACACACAGGCAGACAGACAGACAGACAGACAGACAGACAGACAGACAGACAGACAGACAGACAGACAGACACACACACACACACATACGGACAGACACACAGACAGACAGACACACGGGCGGGCGGGCGGGCGGACGGACGGACCGACAGACAGACAGACAAAAAGGAGAAAGAGGAACAAAAATTCGCGCATTGTCATGAAGTGATTTGACGGAAAAAGGTTTACATGTAGAGGCGTATTACATAATCTTTCTATCATTTGATCTTTTCGTAAATTTCTTCACGTTGTTGTTGTTCACATTGTATGACTGAGGATGACGACGATGATGACGAAGCTACTTTATAGTAATTTGAACTACATTGAGTACAATGTAACATGGAGTAATGTGGTGTTGGTGCTGATCTGAACGAATTCATCATTAGAGGGCACATGGAGAGCGCATACCTCCGCCAAGGCACCCAATGTAGTGGGGATATCATAGCTGAACATTGCAGCAGAGAGCAGCAGACGATATTCAAGCCCAATCGCTCGTCATCTCCCACTGTGGTCGTGATCTCACATGAGGCTAGGGAGTAGCTAAAATGAGACCATCGTGCAGCACACGAGGCACTCGCCGTGTTGGGTAACAACCTAGGAGATGACATTTCTGTTTATCGTTATGATCCGAAAACGAGACAACAGATAACCTCCAAAATGTAATGGATTCTTTCTTGGTTGAAACCCTGACGTTGCACTGGATTTCATCAGAATCCGTGTTGAACTTACTTTGAGTTCTAGTGTGTTGAAAAACGAACGAACCAAAGAACTAACTAACCGACCGAAAAGCATAACGTCCTTGGCGGAGGCGATGATGAAGGTCATGTAATATTATTTTATGCGCTGGGTGTTCTTTTGCAAACGGAAAGCAGTTTGAAACGTAATTTTACATCTTTGTAGACCGATAAAACTCGTGATGAACAGTGTCCAGACTCCTGATCACAACAATGAGGTGACTTTGATAACTCAGAGCCAATACCTTACAACACAGCATGCCGTATTTTTCAAACTGGTGATTGTAGCATGTAAAATGTATCATTAGCCCATACATGTACATAGAGTTTGTGCCGCCAAGGTAACAGAATGCAGCCAAAGTCAAAACACCCATACATTTTAAGAAACACAGTTTATTGTAAGATTGTATGAATGGATGAAGTCACAAAAAGGAAACCTGAAATAGAATGCACAAATGCTCGTTTGCTTGCCATTGCTCGTGCTCGAGGAATGGTACTTTTCTCTTTGTTGCATGATAAAGAAGGGCAAAGTACGTCAAGGAGAAGACACAAGGTGAGCTAGTTCATACTTGCAATGGCTGCTTATTTAAATAAATCCCGATTTCTCCGTCCCAGGAATAGAACCACTGCACTGCGCCTCGCACATCGTCCAACCCCAAAGCATGCTCGGCCATCTCCGCCTGTCTAAAGTCATGGTTTCAACAAGCGAGTAGAGGCTGAGGGGCCGACCGTGTACTCATGCAAGAGGGGAGAGCACTGGGGGGTGGGCTGGCAGGAACTGGTGTATATTCTAAACAAGTTTGAAGGGTTGGGAAGTTCCGCTTAGATAGGAGTTGCGTCACAGGATACAAAACTACAAAATTAGTTGTTCTTGTACACACACGAATGTACATGTAGGATGGTACAAACTCTCTCTCTCTCTCTCTCTCTCTCTCTCTCTCTGTTCAACATGTAGCTTCCTTCCTGGCCCCAGCAGGCTGTTACCACCTTCCTCCTTGCCTTTGACCCCTCTCCATGTAAAGACAATGCTTCCCAGAGTCGCCGCTGTGTAGGTTGTGGGTCGGCCTCCCTTATCTTTAGGAGTCAGACCTCCCGGTCGCCGGCTCGCAGGCCGTCACCACATAAACTTCCTCCACCATTGTTCTGTTGATCTTTATTAGAATATAGTACTTTGTTATATACCGGCCTGCCAGCTGGGACCAACTTTGAGGGGGTCACGTGTTGTTATTGTTATAGAGCGGGGCTCAATGCATGCTTAGGGGACGAGATGTGGTTAGATAGTGGGGGAACAGATGGGGGAGTCGGGCAGACCAGACTGGTGAGTTTGGCAGACTCCATCGGTCTCCAAGCTTTGTATGCCTAATAAAACATGGACTGAAAGAATTGAGTTTTGTCCTCCTAGTGGAGTAGAGAGGAGCAGGAGCCTCTCTATAGGTCTAGCCTGCGCCATGCCACGAAACAATTGACAGCACTCCGCCTGTCTGGACTTGGCCCCATGAGCACCACCACCATAAACTCTATTACACACACACATGAACGCTGGCATGCACGCTAGCGCGCGCACACACGCTTCATCATCATCCCTCCATCAAAAATTGTGTTACAGCAACTACAAGAAATAGCCTTGCCCAAGGAATTTGTACATTTTAAAGTTAGATATATATACAATACTGCCAAGTGCGTTATACTGGTTCAAAGTATGTAAGAAAAAGAGAATTTGAATCATCGGCAAACACACTTTTCTCTGCACTATACACGTGTTCTCCATTTAACCCCTTTCCTAATCTCGGAATGTCTTTATCTGGTGCTCATAACAGTAGTTTAAACCGTCGCAGTCTCTGACCACTACTGCTGATTAACAGATTTTAAGAGCATTTTGCCGCCAGAACCTACTTAGTGACCGAATCATTTCCCACACCGATATTTTACTCTGAATATACTGCATTTGCTATACATGAACACAAGAATGGATGGGATGGATGGGATGGGATGGGATGGGATGGGATGGAATGGGACTGGACGGTGATGGGATGGGACGGGATGGGATGGGATGGATGGGCATGGGATGGGATGGGATGGGACGGGACGGGACGGGATGGGATGGGATGGGATGGGACGGGACGGGATGGGATGGGATGGGATGGGATGGGATGGGATGGGATGGGTTAGGATGGGATGGGATGGAATGGGATGGGATGGGATGGGTTAGGATGGGATGGGATGGGATGGGGTGGGATGGGATGAGATGATTGGGTGATTGGGTGATTGGATGGGTGGATGGATGGATGGATGGATGGATGGATGGATGGATGGATGGATGGATGGATGGATGGATTTTATTTTACGAATGATACATGATTACGAAATTTATCATCAAAATCTGAAAAAAGCTGTAGCCGTAAAACGGGGAGGGGGAAATCTACTTAATGCGTCGACAACAATCATGCTGGTTAGTTGGTGTTTTACGGCCTACCCGCCTTTGTAGGCTATGTAAGGCCATTAAGCACGAGAATATTTAGAACAGTTTGGAGTAAACTTAAATCAAGTCACGGTGTCCCTAGTTATTCGCCTCTTACGAATTGCGTAGGGAGACGCGGTGGGTCCGTTCTTACCCCGAACCCACAGGGGGAGGTCGACGTCGACAACAGAGGCGGGTTTCCCATTACTAGGATAGCTAACAAAGGTAGCCAGAGGCAATCCAACCGAGGCATGCTACCCTTCGACAGGTACTTTTTTATGTTCAGTAAGGAGCGCTCGCGGCGAGCGCCCGCGTGGATTGGTTCATGTAGGAGAAACGCTTTGGGCTTTGCGAGCGCCCGCGTGGATTGGTTCATGTAGGAGAAGCGCTTTGGGCTCTACGAGCGCCCGCGTGGATTGGTTCATGTAGGAGAAACGCTTTGGGCTTTGCGAGCGCCCGCGTGGATTGGTTCATGTCGGAGAAACGCTTTGGGCTTAGCGAGCGCCCGCGTGGATTGGTTCATGTCGGAGAAACGCTTTGGGCTTAGCGAGCGCCCGCGTGGATTGGTTGATGTAGGAGAAACGCTTTGGGTTTTGAGAGCGCCCGCGTGGATTGGTTCATGTCGGAGAAACGTTTTGGGTTTTGCGAGCGCCCGCGTGGATTGGTTCATGTCGGAGAAACGCTTTGGGTTTTGAGAGCGCCCGCGTAGATTGGTTCATGTAGGAGAAACGCTTTGGGCTTTGCGAGCGCCCGCGTGGATTGGTTCATGTCGGAGAAACGCTTTTTGCTTTGTGAGCGCTCGCCGCAAGCGCTCATCTCTGAACAATTTTATTTTTATTTTTTTACCTTTTGAAAGGAAACTTACTTCCTTTGGGTTGCCTTTGATTCATATTGCTAGCCTATCCTAGTCCTAGGGAACTCGCCTCGTGTTACAACATGCTACACGAACAAACAAAAAAGAGGACTTGCGAGAAATAAGAAGAAAGCAACTTATTGCATGGGGGGAAAGCTTGGATCGGGTTTAACCAATGTTATGAGATAAACATCTTCAAAAGCGCCAGGTCAGAAAAATAAGCTATTTGCGCGGGAGCATCTCTGCGTTCTTGTAGATGCTTTCCTCTGCCTCCGAGTTCTGTGCTGCTTTTTGGAAAAGATGGACATTCTCGTAGGCAGAGCTGCTGCCCACGTGACTCAACATGGCAGCATACAGGAAGGCGTACTGCTCCTGAAATAGAGAGAGCCGTGTGGATACATTCCCTACGCTCTTGGTGCAAAGCGGTTTCAGACCCAGACAAGGGTAATGAAGCGCTGTATAAAACCACACTTAGCCTTTTTTTATAAGCTATCTGGATGAACATTAAAAGTTCTGGATCGCCTTCCAAAGATAGGTTAAAAACCGAGAGACCGAACCTCTAACAATAATTCTGAATGAACTGAGTGAGGAAGTACATCCGCACAGTTGAATAAACTTCTGAAAAATGTTATCTCCTCGCTGTTAACAAAACCCAGATATATGCTGTGTTTAAAATCAAAGTTGGGTAGTATGTGCCTTCACCCAGGGAGCACTGAAGTGCTCCTTTTTTTACAAGTAGCGACACAATTTCGGTGATTTTAAAATACGTCTTTTCGAGGCTCCGAAGTCTGTCATGTGACATACCTTAGCAAAATGCGTACTTAGCAGTTGGACTCGGAAAGCGTAGCAGGCCAAAAGAAAAGGAAATGGAGAACGAATCTGGTCATTTCCACCTCTTTCATTAAATGCGCTGTAAACATGCTGTTATATGTAAATGTGACTTAGAAAAATTAAACTTGTCAGTTCGTGGGTAGAACTCGAGCAACGACTAACAAAAGCGGACTTTAGTTGCGTAAACTCAAATAAATGAATAGAAACCCTGGCAAATCCCTACTTATAGCACTGTGCTGAATAAATATATTTTGAATGCTACATGCAGTTTCAAGATTGTTAAACAAGTTTGAGACATCGATGCAAGGGCAAGAGTATGACACACAAATAACATTTTCTTGTGGGTCATTTTCTCACATGTTCTCCGGTATAACTCCCAATATGACACGGCCATAAATGATCACTTTCACAGGGTGCTTCAGATAACTTAAATAATTATTATACTGACCCTCTACGCATACGCACGCACGAACGTGAACGTGAGAGAGAGAGAGAGAGAGAGAGAGAGAGAGAGAGAGAGAGAGAGACAGAGACACAGAGAGAGAGAGGGAGACAGAGAGAGAGAGAGAGAGAGAGAGAGAGAGACAGAGAGAGAGACAGAGACAGAGACAGAGACAGAGACAGATACAGATAGACAGACAGACAGACAGACAGACAGACAGACAAACACACAGACAGACACACAGACAGACACACAGACAGACAGATACACACACACACACACGACAGACAGACATACATACATACACACACACACACACACACATACACACGGACGGACGGACGGACAGAGAGAGAGAGAGAGAGAGAGAGAGAGAGAGAGAGAGAGAGTGAGGGGAGAGAGAGAGAGAGGGAGAGAGAGAGAAAGTGAGAGAGGTCTTTGTCGCCTTTGTCCCTCACCCTAGAGGGCAGTGCCTGTGGTCTGACAGAGGACAGCACGCCCACCACGTAGGGCACGGCCACCTCCGCCTCAGAGCTGCTCCGCTCCAGCAGCGTGCTCAGTGCCACGTACACTCCGCTCCGTCTGCTCCCGTCCCTGCAGTGTCACAGACAGGCTGTGTAGATCATTGGGTCAACCAGGCCATCTTCACAGACAGTTGGTACGTAATGTAACTCACAGTCAACAGTATAGCTCCGTCTGCTCCCGTCCCTGCAGTGTCACAGACAGGCTGTGTAGATCACTGGATCAACCAGGCCATCTTCACAGACAGTTGGTACGTAATGTAACTCACAGTCAACAATATAGCTCCGTCTGCTCCTGTCAATGCCGAGTATACAAAAGGCCCTGTAGATAATATGAGAGGTATGAAATGAAATGGACTGGACTGAACTGAACTGAACTGAATTCTATTTGATGCCAGCGGCCCATTACATTGAAAATTAGTTGTATAATGAAAACCATAAATGGCTCTACAGAACAATATTAATACAATTAAAAAAACAAGAGAGAGAGAGAGAGAGAGAGAGAGAGAGAGAGAGAGAGAGAGAGAGAGAGAGAGAGAGAGAGAGAGAAAGAGAGAGAGAACAGGAAGGAGCGAGTGGGAGATAATGTTATGAGTGGTTTTTTTAATCAAGACGGCCAGCCACTGGAAGGTGAACAAACTGTATTCAATGTGACATCCTGGTTAAAGCAAAAACAAACAGAATGTGACAAATCATTGACGAACTGGCCTCTTTCCCAGGTACTGAAGTGATGAAGCGCAAGAAACGTAAAGACGCAAGTACAAAAGTATGTTAAAACATATGGAATTATCAAGTATGCAACATTGGAACTCAGTAACATTGACTCAGCAACAGATTGCGCTCTGGACTGGAAACATCGATGGAAACACTGATATCCAGGGGTGTTTGTTAGTCCCTTCACAAGCTTTCTAAGCACAAACATTAACCCCTAAATTTGACTCTGACTCTACATTCCTCTCTCTTCCACTGTCACCTGATGAAGGAGTTGTACTCGAAGAGCTTGTGTACTCCGAAAGTTGTTTAAAGGCTCAATAAATACCATTGGGGACAGTGTTCCCTTCGACTGTGCATTTCGGTACTCAAGGCCAACTCCTGTCTACATTAAAAGATCGCTCTGGAAACTGGAGCAAATTACCGGCAGTGAACAAGGATGACCGAGTCCGTGGAGCTTGCGCTTGAGAGGACAGCTTGTGCCAGGCTGACCGCTTGACCAGGGTCAGAGGGCACGCTTGCAGAGGCAGGCCACAGGCTGACCTCGTACTGCAGCACTTGCTTGGCTTGCTTCGCATTCTGAAAAAGGGTATGAGTCGTTCTGTTGCATGAACATCAAGCCCACTGCACACCACGCAACGAAGTGACGAAGTACCGAGCAAATCGGCAAAAATAGATTTGCTTCCTCAAAAGGCCAGCAGTCTATTTACCGGCGTGAAAGCAGCGGCGCATCCATCTGTCAACCAGTTCCCAACAAGTTACATAATACATGTAGTAACCATGCACTGTCATGTGAAAGAGAGGCTCGCAGAGATGAGAAGCAAAGAAACATTGTCGCTGCGTCGCTTCCTGTGCTACCGAC
Source organism: Theodoxus fluviatilis (assembly GCA_034096865.1). Lineage (NCBI taxonomy): Eukaryota > Metazoa > Mollusca > Gastropoda > Cycloneritida > Neritidae > Theodoxus > Theodoxus fluviatilis. The sequence continues at coordinate 18,177 of JAWQFJ010011292.1, forward strand.
CTAAAGATCCGTTTTTGCCGGAAAATCGTCCGGGACTTCTGAACCCCATTTCCTGTTGTAAAGGAGGAAGAAAAGATGCACAGCCACTTCCTACGTATTACATTAAAAAGGAAAATGACAAAGAAATATGGAGTTTTGATTTCGTCACACTCTAACCAACGAAAGAGGTTTGGGTAATCATTTGCCCCTCATTGCCTACAAAGACTGAATGACCGTGAAGATTCATCCATCCATCTACTGATCCATGCATCAATCAATCCATCCACTAGATCATGTAAGGTCTATGGTCCTCAGTTGTTGCTTTTTCCCTCAAGGAAGTTTTTATAAGGATGTCTATGGCGATCAGTCAGACAGAAGCGCAACGATAGCTTGTGTACGTACTGTAAACAACAGAATGCCTAATGATTAATCATGTTACATTGCCATCAAATGACTGGCACTCTGATGACAGTAGTGAGTTGATTCAAACGAAAAAAGGATGAAATTTGAGCAGATGCAAACAAACAAATGTATGCGCATGTAAGCAAGCGCTCACACACACGTACACATACACACGCACACACACACACACATACACACACACATACACACACACACACACGACTCCATCCATGTCCTTTCCTGTATTGTTTTCATGCCAGACAAAGCGTCATCATCTTGCATGAAGTACGATGCCATCATGATTCTTGAATCTTAGTTACCATGGCGACTTGGAGGGTACGGACTGTGTAACCCTCTTTCCTCTCAATCCGTAGAGTTTTGACGGTCAAGGGTCCAAACTTGGCCTGGTTTTTTTCTCTGGGAATGTAATCTCCTACTCTGGCCTGAGAAAAGAATTGAAAACAAAATTGCACTTTTAAACACCGATCCCATCAAACACATTTGGAAAGAAAAAGAAAAACAACTTGATGGCACCAGGACCAAAAGTCGTAGGCAAAATGTTTGTCTCCTTCATTACACCATTCACGTGTTACACCCTCTTGCAAGTTGATTGATCTTGTTTGATCACAACACTTGTTGAAATGTAAGCACCTTCTTGTGGGAGGGAAAGTGAAGGAAGAATGTACATAACTCATCCTTGACACTGTTGCGCATGACGTCCATGAGTGTTTTGTGAGGTGAGGTTCGATGTTAGCAAAATGCTCACAAGGCTTCAACAAAAATTTCCGTTAAACTGAGAATTAAAAAGAAAAAAATTGCATGCATGTTGAATGCTGTTCTTCCATCCCGTCCACCCCATCCCCAAGCGCAGAAAAACACAAGCATTGATAACTTATGACACGATTTATCCAGCTTCATCGGATTATTTCTCAAGCAGCACTATTGAGCGAGTAGTAATCGTTTGAATCAAGCCGAGGTACACAAGGTTCTGACAGGGAAACATGCATTTCAGACTGAAAGAGAAAGGCAAAGGCATTATACCGTGAGGGTAGAAATGTAGCAACATTCAGCCAAATGCACCTCGTCGCAGGCTTTGCTAGCCAGCCCTGACGCTACGGAGTTTACTTCATTTTAGTGGCTGAATAAGATTTATGTGCGCCGAAAGTATATACGACAATGTCATCGATAGTCTGACGTTTCCAACTTCTTGATTTGCGATACAAAATTATATTTTGGTCGTAATTCCAAATCGAGATAAAGGATAACATCCACAATTTAAAAGTTTTTTTCGTGGGTGAGATCCTGACCTTTCACCAAAGTTCATCAGGAACCATTGAGAACTTTGGGAGTTATTTTGCTGATAACTAAGTGAGTGAGTGAGTGAGTGAGTGAGTGAGTGAGTGAGTGAGTGAGTGAGTGAGTGAGTGAGTGAGTGAGTGAGTGAGTGAGTGAGTGAGTGAGTGAGTGAGTGAGTGAGTGAGTGAGTGAGTGAGTGAGTGAGTGAGTGAGTGAGTGAGTGAGTGAGTGAGTGAGTGAGTGAGTGAGTGAGTGAGTGAGTGAGTGAGTGAGTGAGTGAGTGAGTGAGTGAGTGAGTGAGTGAGTGAGTGAGTGAGTGACGTGAGTGAGTGAGTGAGTGAGTGAGTGAGTGAGTGAGTGAGTGAGTGAGTGAGTGAGTGAGTGAGTGAGTGAGTGAGTGAGTGAGTGAGTGAGTGAGTGAGTGAGTGAGTGAGTGAGTGCGTGAGTGAGTGAGTGAGTGAGTGAGTGAGTGAGTGAGTGAGTGAGTGAGTGAGTGAGTGAGTGAGTGAGTGAGTGAGTGAGTGAGTGAGTGAGTGAGTGAGTGAGTGAGTGAGTGAGTGAGTGAGTGATGTGAGTGAGTGAGTGAGTGAGTGAGTGAGTGAGTGAGTGAGTGAGTGAGTGAGTGAGTGAGTGAGTGAGTGAGTGAGTGAGTGAGTGAGTGAGTGAGTGAGTGAGTGAGTGAGTGAGTGAGTGAGTGAGTGAGTGAGTGAGTGAGTGAGTGAGTGAGTGAGTGAGTGAGTGAGTGAGTGAGTGAGTGAGTGAGTGAGTGAGTGAGTGAGTGAGTGAGTGAGTGAGTGAGTGAGTGAGTGAGTGAGTGAGTGAGTGAGTGAGTGAGTGAGTGAGTGAGTGAAGTGAGTGAGTGAGTGAGTGAGTGAGTGAGTGAGTGAGTGAGTGAGTGAGTGAGTGAGTGAGTGAGTGAGTGAGTGAGTGAGTGAGTGAGTGAGTGAGTGAGTGAGTGAGTGAGTGAGTGAGTGAGTGAGTGAGTGAGTGAGTGACTAAGCAACTAAGTTACTAATTAAGTAACCAAGTAAGTAACTAACTAACTAACCAACCAACCAACCAAACAACTAACCAACTAACTAATCGACTAACCAACTAACCAACCAACCAACCAACCAACCCATCAACCCACCAAACCACCAACCAACGAACTAACTACCTGATTGACTGACTGACTTACTATTTAACTAACTAAGCAACAAATCAACTGACTAATTAACTAACCGAGGGAAAAATTGCCATGCAGAAGTAATGGAGTAAAGAAACTTCGTTTTTATCTGCCAGTGCCTATTTGCTCGAAAAACTTTGAATATAATTATCTTAAGTCGAGTGAGTCGCGTATCACAAACATTTTTAATGAGACAATCAGACGAATGGGTGACTAAAGCGTTGCGAATGACATGACCAAGACTGAGCATCCCTCCTCGAGTCTACCTCGGCATCTGCAGTGACGTCATCCAGCGTGACCATGGCCTTGACATTGTGCTGATGCACCAGTCTCCAGAAGTTCACCACCGTGTTGGGCAGGGGAGTCTGCGTCAGGATGTATCTCTTCTCCTCGGTGTAGCTCTGTCAGGACAAACACATCACGGTATTCATGTGTGTGTGTGTGTGCGCGCGCGCGTGTGTGTGTGTGTGTGTGTGTGTGTGTGTGTGTGAGAGAGAGAGAGAGAGAGAGAGACAGAGACAGAGACAGAGACATATAAAGTAGTCGTTTGTTTTATAATTTAATATTATAATCTACGTCTGTTTCATTAGTCATTAACATTTTAATGATCATTACGTATAATTCTACTCTGTCATTTCTTTCCTTCGGACTGTCGTTGGGACATATCCCAGTGTCTGTCCGTTGTCTGTTCAAAGGCTTCATTTTGATCTCTTTATGTCAATCACATTCCATCTGTCTGTCTCTGTCTGTCGGTCTGTCTGCCTTCCTGCTTGCATGCCTGCCTGCCTTCCTGTCTGCGTTCCTGCTTGCCTGCCTGTCTGCTTTCCTGTCCGTCCGTCCGTCCGTCCGTCTGTCTGTCTGTCGGGCGACATGATGTGTCAACTGTCTGTCTGGCCCGCCCTTCAGTACGTCCAACCGTCCGTCCGTCCGTCCGTCCGTCCGTCCATCCGTCCGTCCGTCCGTCCGTCCGTCCGTCCGTCCTCTCGGGCGACATGATGTGTCAACTGTCTGTCTACCCCCCAGCCTATTCGCCCGCCATTCAGTCCGTTCATCTCTCACTCTCTCTCTCTCTCTCTCTCTCTCTCTCTCTCTCTCTCTCTCTCTCTCTCTCTCTCCCCTTCTCTCTTGCTCCCTTGCTCGCTCCCTCCCTCCCTCCCTCCCTCTCTCATATACGTTCATTCATTCCACTATAATCTTTGCGGGTTTCTATTTTGTAATAAACGAACAGTGATTGTTTACAAATTATAGTCTCACAAAGAACCATGTGATGGAATATACAAACCGGAAGGAACACAGCGTTTATGTAGTTGATTTCATCTTCCGCGAGTGTAGCAAGCCACACCAAACTCCGATCAGCTGCCGTGAAGAATGCAAAGTCAAAGTAAATGCAAGTTGCATGCCCACCATCATTTCATATTCATATATAAACATACGAGCACACATGCAGTTACATAAATAATTTCATAAACAGATGCATGTGTCTCAAATCTCTCTCTCTCTCTCTCTCTCTCTCTCTCTCTCTCTCTCTCTCTCTCTCAGAAAACGGGTGTGAAAAGTGGAATTGGGTTATTTCAGTTGAAAGATGTTTGTCAAGACTGGGGTTTGCCTATGTGTGGAAAATTGGTGAGCATACACCTGAGAAGAGTTTTATACGATCACTGAGACAGAGGCTCCGTGACTGCTCCCAACAGGAATGGCACATGAAAATGAAGAAAAGTGACCAGTTTGCTTTCTATAGGTCTTTTAAGCAAACATTACGGTTTGAAAGTTATCTGAATGAAATAAATTTAAACATTTTGGGTTGCATATGTACGTTTTCAGTTGTAAGGAAAGTGTGCCACATGGGGGACGAACTTAACGTAGAGGCCGCATCAATGATGCAGACATACATTGTGTACCATTTCGTAGAGAGTATTGAGGCCGCAAGTGCACATTTCTTTAGTTCTAGGCACCACACAGATGACCATTCTAAGACGACGAAATACATCTTTCAAAGCACCTGCAAACCCGAGCAAGATGTTGCGGACATGGCACACCTGATTACACGGAGGTGAAATGAGGAAAACCACGAGACGTTCAAATGTATCTATTCTACGCCTATTTAAAACTTCGTTGTGAACCGTTGCAGAGGGCTATGAAACCTCTGACGATAAATATGCTGTAAAAGGGTACAAAATGGCAACGATTAGGATAGATGTACATTACGTATCCATGCTGACAAGGTCAGCACAACAAATGTTCTTGTTGTGCACCAAGTACACTGTCGATGATTGTACAATTTTGCACTGAGCATAGTAACTATGATTAATGTATTATATAAGATCATGCGTGCTATCATGTGTATCATTACAGATTCATTTGATTCTATTTTATTTCAAAGTGTTATTCCACAACTGTACTGATTTTACATGTGTACATAAAATGTTCTGGTTCTATTGTCATGACGGGTCGTCGGCCGCAATAAAGAAATCAATCAATCAATCAATTCTACTCCTCTCTGTCGCGGCGCGCCGCTCTTCGTCCTCTCGCGCTCGTTGCTCTCCCGCTCTCCCCACAAACCCCCCCCCCCCCCAACCAAACCACTCGCTCTCTCACCTCTCTCACTCAGGCTCTCTCTTTCTCGCTCTCCCTCTCCTCTCTCTACTCACTCCGCATCTACTCTCTCTCGTCTCTCTCTCTCGATCGCTCTCCTCTCCCGTCGCTCCTCCCTCTCTCTCACCACACACCAGTCCATTACAAAGAATACTGGGCTACAGAAGCAATATGTACATTGAACTGGTGGTCAAAAATGATGGAGCCCTGTCTATGCAAATGTTCCCGCGAGCGCCACGACAAACCAGCACACCGTCCTGTTGCACTGACACCATTGACCACTCACTTGCACGACTCAGCACGAGCATCCTCATGCTATCACAAGCCACTCACACACAAACACAAACACACACATACACACTCACACACACTAACACTAACACACACACACACACACACACACTCACACACACTAACACTAACACACACAAACATAAACACAATCACGCGTGTGCGCATACTAAGACATACAAACGTGTAAGCAATACTGCGAGAACGCACGAAAAAGGAAAGACACACAGCCGGACGAACATTCAAGCAGGCAGAGAGACCGCCACAACGGAAAATGGGCAGACGCACGGACAAATATACAAAGGTACAAACACACACGTGCATTCACGTGCACGCGCGCGTCTACACTGAAAATCGCATTGTCACACACACACACACACACACACTCACACTCACACATACACACGGACGGACGGACAGACCACAAGCGGACGGACAGGAAGACAGACAGATAGACGGACGGAAGAATAGGCAGGCAGGCAGACAGACAAAGACGAAGACAGAGAGACAAAAGCTGGGAAAGATGGGAGACAATGAGAAAAGGACTAGGCTGAACGTCTGAAAGAACCAACGTGCAGAACCAATAAACAAAACAAGTATGAAATAAATCATGTTTCCTCTTTCGTGTGAGTGACTAACTCATCTTTTTAAAGGGGTTTAACGTAAGGCTTTTGTGAGACGGTATTGGGTGATATGTCGTTAAATGTATTTTGAATCAATCGTTTTTCGCCTCGAAGACATTATGTCTTTGTTGGTTGCATGTAAACATGTACTGAAATCACGAAGAACTGCGTCAAATCAACAACTAATTCTCGTTGTAATGCATGTGTCAAGTATGTCAAATGGTCCACTTTTCTGGAAACAGGCAGCAAAGGCGTTGTTGATTCACTCTTACGTGGGAGGATGCGAGGACTGCGATTTGCAGGTCTGTGTTCCTCCATGCTGGCCAAGCTGCACTCATCGTCATTGAAAGTCCGACTGCACAGGGTCAGGGCCTGTGAAACGAGGGGGAAAAACTAAAGGAAATGAGGAACGTGTTAGCCAAGCTCTTCTGTCTGTATAGCTTCCTGCCTGCCTGCCTGCTTCTCTCTCTCTCTCTCTCTCTCTCTCTCTCTCTCTCTCTCTCTCTCTCTCTCTCTCTCTCTCTCTCTCTCCCCCCCCCCCCCCCCCGCAAGTTGCCGGGGCTTTCGACTCATTCTCTGACCGCAGAAGTTGCGGATTTTCTTCCGGCTCGCCAGCCTTAACACCAATATTGTCGTAACCTTCAATGAAAGTATCATAGTTACAGAAAAAGTATATCGGACATCATCGCCATCACCAAAATTATCACCACCAACACTGCTGCTATCCTCACAATCCGCATCGACAGAAACCATCATTATTACTATTACCGGCTTATTAATTGACCTGGACTAAGATAGGGGTTCAGCACCTTTTGTGATGATGGAGAGGACCACAGAAAGCAAGACTTTAATGACAGCCACCCTGCCACTGCCTCCACCAATGAGAGCATCACTTGCGGTGCCAGCTCCACCATAAATAGCCTCAACAATTTCCATCATTTCTTCACTCCAGTTTTTACTCATTCAGAGCATGTTCCATAGTTATCGGTGAAACCCATACGATAGTTCACTTCTTTTTTTTTAGCACCGAGAACCAACGGTAGAATCACGTTACGAATTTTACATCTTTTTTTAGCTTTAAAGTGTCTGCATATGTGCAGGCGTGCGTGTGTGTGTGTGTGTGTGTGTGTGTGTGTGTGTGTGTGTGAGAGAGAGAGAGAGAGAGAGAGAGAGAGAGAGAGAGAGAGAGAGAGAGAGAGAGAGAGAGTGAGTATATGTGCATGTGTATAATTATATGTGCGAGTGTGAGAGTGAGTGTGTGTGTGTGTGTGTGTGTGTGTGTGTGTGTGTGTGCCTGCGTGCGTGAGTGCGTGTGTGCATGTTTTGTTTTGTCGTTTTCTGTTTTGTTTGTTTGCTGTTTGTTACGACGGGGGAGGGGGGGGGGGGGGGGGGGTTGGTAAAAACATTTTAAACCTTTTTATTTGTCGTCGTCGGTATACTATCCGTTTTCTTCATAGATGAGTCTTCGTCTTAACGACCCGGAACGATCTTATCCTCTTCATTGTACAGTGTATACGTAAATCACGCAATACGTCGTTGCGACAAAAGAACTTCATAAACTAACCACAGCAAGAAAGGCTAGCGGACATGAACCCCTTAGAGAGCCAACACATCACAAACCTGGTACTCCTTCTCGATCTGTAATCTGTCCAAAGCTACGGGGTCTGAGGCAAGCTCCTCCACGGGCACCACCCGTCCTCCGCAACTCATCCCCACCAAGGCAGCTTCGTGTAGAAAGGCGTACTGCGTCTAGAAATTGACAGCCATCGAGGATGTCTTTACTGAGTCTCCAGAGATCTCAGGAAGCAACCAAGTCCTCTGAAAGATGTCTCTTTTCAGCGTGATCGCGGTGTTAAAAATAGACCCACCGCGTCTCCCTGTGTAGTTTGAAAAGAGCGAATGACTAGGGGAATTGATATTTTCAATACTCTTACTCTTACCAACTCTCATGATTTCTGTGTGTGTCAAGGACTTTAGAGATATTACAAAAGTTCAAAGATCGTAAAGTCACATGTTGCTCATTCAGATTGAGCAAACGATGAGTATCTGATACAATCTAGCAGAAGGCAGAATACTTGTGACAGCAAGTACTTGCACAGAAACCTCACAAGTCACACATACACAGAAGTGCGCGGACAAGCGCACACACGCATAATCGCTAACGAACACGAGTGCGTACGCACTCACACATGTATATAAATATGTGTGCATTTGGGAGAAAAGAGGGGAGAGAGAAAGAGAGAGAGAGAGAGAGAGAGAGACAGACAGACAGACAGACAGACAGACAGACAGACAGACAGACAGACAGACAGACAGACAGACAGACACAAAGACAGACACAAAGACAGACAGACACACAGACAGACAGACTGACAGACAGACAGACACAAAGACAGACAGACACAAAGACAGACAGACACACACACAGAGACAGATGCAGAGACAGACAGACAGACAGACAGACAGACAGACAGACAGACAGACAGACAGACAGACAGACAGACAGACAGACAGACAGACAGAGAAGAGAGAGAGAGAGAGAGAGAGAGAGAGCAAATCCACAAACATATTCAGGCAAAAGGTGACAAACATAAGAGAGACTGGGTGTGAAAATGAAAAGTAGCGAGAGACCGATTGATCGATTGCATGCGGTGTTTATTGACATACCACAATAATGCACAAACTGACTTAAGTTGCTTGGATATTCCCAAGTCCAACGCTGTGCTTCCTATTACTAACCAGGGTCTGGACGAGGTCTACTCTGAACTGACGGAGCTTCCACACAGTGTTGTACACATCCACGTTTCCTTCTTCGGCCAGCTTCCTCAGACTGACGTCCAGCGCTAAAATAAGAGAGGAGCCCTGTCTGACGCTCTCCCAGTGTCGGACCACTTATTCCTTGTCCTGTCGCCTGTGCATCTTGTGGCCTGCTCTGTCACCAATCGATAACATCTTGATCTCTCGACTGTGAACTGGTCTATGTGTGGTCGGTCCTGTCTCGCACGTAGTGTGTACATGTACTGTCCAGATAAAACTGCTATCTGACTCTAGCTCACTGTCTCCTATTCATATAGTCTCTCTCCACTCTGTTGGTCTCGCTCCTTGTCTTCTGTCTGTTCTGTCTGTGCTGTCTGTGTAGCGTCTGTCTGTCCTGTCTGTCTGTCTGTTAATGATTCTGTCTGTATGTCTGTACCCATAGTACCTACTCTGTGGTCTTCACTGTCGCTCTCTACTACTTTCTTCTCTCCTCATTTCTCTCTCTCCTCAGTTAAATTACTCTCTCCTTCTCCTCTCTTCTCTCATGTTGGTTGTACGTAGAGATTTTTCACTCAAACGCCCACCTTCAATTTTGCATCTCTCTCGTGGTCTACAGTTGACTTTTTGGAGAGAAATTCTATGGTTTCCCCCATTACAACGCTTTCTCACACAACGTCTCAAAAAACCTCCAGTTGTCCCACAGCCACCGACACCTGCCCACACTCCTCTCCGTTTGGAAAACCCGCGGGCCAAACCCTCCTCACGTGATCTTCTTGGGATAGAAGTCGGTGACTGAAGGGAAAAAGGGGATCTCGACTACTGGATGAAAAAAGCCACTTGTCTGAAACCGGTGATGCACGAATGGGAAAATAATCAAGCTTCCCCACCCAGCAAGTATGTGTCATCCTATCTAGAAGGAGCCAGGGTGAAAAGAAAGGGAAGTGGACACAAGGAAGAGAGAGTCCCGGGCCAGAGTTGGGTTCTGGGAGCCAGAAACGCCTAATATTTGCGGATGGAGTTTGATAAGGGATATAGTACTCTGTGTAACGTGTACACGAAAACCGTGAGAGAGAACAATGTTCAATAGCATCTTCTAGGGTTTGGTCCTATCTTTGGGCTTAGCTCTGTCATCATGTTTCAGGGGAGGTGTATCGCGAGACCCCGAAGCAAGCTGGTTGAGGGGGGAAATGAAAAACTGGCAAAGGAAAACCAAGTTTGTGTTAAGACATTGAATGCGTGCGTTTGGGAGAGGATCATTTGGTTTTATTGTTTTCACAGAGGGTGAAGTTTGCGACACACAGTGATATTGCCAAGAATCGATAGAGAGAACGCATAACGTGTACAAACTTCACTCGAAGAGTTGAGGAGTAAAATTGCCAGGCTTTTATTGAATTTATTGGATCAGAAATGCATGAGGAAACTGTTGCTTCTCAGTTTTGAGTCAGCTTGCGAAAAGTCTGCTGTATATATATAGAATGAGCTATATGTAATCGCTTATATATATATATATATAAATATTGATCAATTAACACTATGGTTGTTGATATATGTATATAATACACCATGTCTGTCTTACCTGCCTGCGTGCCACGGCTGGCCAGGTCGTGTTACAGACTACCAATTGACAACGAAGGCTAGCAGGGCGACTGCATGACAGACTATCCGTAATAAGTGCGCCGGGGGGTGCTGCTTGGCGGGGGCGCATGCCGTGGCCCGGGTGCTAGGTTAGAGATCAGACTGCAGGGAAGAATTTGGGTGGTAGGAATGTCTGAGATCCTGCCCAGACTCACAGTCTTCTAGGGAGGAAATAATTAACTCAACTCCTGAACCATCATGCGGTGCCAGACGATGGTTGACCCTGGGATCCAAGACCAGAGATGAAGGAAGACGCTGACAGCGCTGCCCTTGGATCTAGGATGTCCTCGGTGTGGGGATGGGAAACCGATCAGATCCTCATCTAGATGTGCTCTATGTGGGTCACTGGGCCGTCAAAGGTGCGGGTGAGATGAGATGAGGTGTTCTGTGTTTGAGGATGTGAGAGACGTGGGTCGAGAGGATCTTGCTCCAGCGATACTTATTGCATGACTTCCACGTTTGATGTGTTGTGTAGTGCCACACTTGAATACGTACTTTAAACATCAACAAATGTCCTGCTCGTGTGGTGTGTGTGTGTTACGGTTCGGACATTATTTTAATTTCTATATATGTGTTGAAGGTGTTGGCTGGATGTGTGTTTGTTGTGTGTGTGTTGGATGTTTGCTTCCAGGTTGTGTCGTGTGTTGTGTTATTGTGCACGTGCGTTGCGTGCGTGCGTGATTGTGTGTGTGTGTGTGTGATAGCGAGGAGAAATCTGAATATCCTTTGGACCTGATGGGCTTCGAGAAGATTGAGATTTTTTTTAGAGGAGGCCGAGAGGCGACGAGATTGAAACTGGTTCTAGACAAATCGGGTAATGAGCACAAATCGCGGATTTGATTGGCTGGGGCGGGATTGTCTTTTTTGCGCATGGCTCGGTGAGGGGAACCTGGTTGTGAACACGTCAATCCTAGCAGTGTGAAATCTTAAGATCAGTTGAATAGAGGAACGAAAGGTACGGAGACAAGGAATGAAGTTTACAAAGAAAATAAGTGTCTTGACGAGTGGAAAAAAAATGTTTAAAAGTTTGAAAATAGTAAGACCGAAAATATCTGAAAATAGCATTGTTGAGAAAAGGACAAGAGTTTTAAAACTGGTTCGAAAGATATGCAGCCAAAACAAAGGAACTCTATTGAACAACGGAGGTTTATCGCTTAAAAAAAGTTCTATCGTTTGAGAATAGGTTCACTATGTTTTATTGGAAGCGCATGCAAAGAAGTGAAGCCACCACATGACCATCCCGT
>JAWQFJ010011293.1:0-15000 GCA_034096865.1 Theodoxus fluviatilis
CATCAAATAGAAATATACTGACACTATCATATGAAAATGCTAATAATAATCCTTTCCAAATTGACAGGGATAATGAAGTTTACTTTTTAAGACAGGCGAAAGATGCAGTATTTAACCGCTTTGGACGGGAACTCATTGACTTATGTCAGGTTTATGGGTTAGAAATCATAAATGGAGCGTGTACGGGTGATAAGAAAGGAGAATTTACCTACTTGTCTGACAATGGTTGCAGCACGATCGACTATGCCCTAATGACTGTTGACCTACGAGACCAATTTGTGAATTTAGATCTAGAGGTGGGATCTAGAATTGAGTCGGCGCATATGCCCCTCGAAGTATCGTTAAACTGTCATCGGCGCGAAAAACAGTCAGACGAAATTAAAGTGCAAATATGTGACCAGCCACGACAAAACCAGTGCTAAGTCCATTTTTGGACAAAATGGGGTTTTAATACTTTTGAATTCTGCATTCATTTCTGTTTGTTTTGATATAAGAATGAACAATGTGAGTTAATTAGAATAGGAGTTACAGGCATTTCAAGTTGGGTACTGAAGCAGCGGTCATTTTGAAAAAACGGTCTCAGAAGATTTACTCTCTTCAGACATTAAACACCTTAGCAACGGTATTTCAAACTCCGTTTCCAAAAATAGCTGACCTTATTTTTCTTCGACATCCACAGAGCGGGAACGCCGAGAGAGCGGCCTTTCTAACGGTATATAACATGAAGGGGTTCTGCAAGGGTTTAGGTGTGTTTATTGCGGCTAAAATGAGGCAATTAACGCTAATTACAGGGAGCTTTTGAAACAATACATAACACAAAAGTCTTTATTTTACCATCAAAATATAATTCTTCAAAATGTTTCCTTTACTGGCATGATAGTTTGAACCATGTAGAATCTATTTTCATCAAAAAGTGAAAATCACCCAGAGTGACCCTCCCTGCCTTTTTTCAGTCGTAGCGCAAAATAGTGCCGCGCGACTTAGCACTGGTTTTGTTGTGGCTGGTCACATATATGAATCTATTAAATGGGATGATAGTAAAGCAGAAGAATTTTCCAACCAAATAAAATCAGATGAATCGATAGAGAGAATAGAGATGGCGAAATCTCTAATAACAACTGATACAGAGGCAGCCCTGTCTTGCTTTACCAACTGCATTCGAGACGCGGGTATATGTATGACTAAACGTATCGTAAATCGGGAACAACACACCACTGGTCCAAGATGGTTCGATGGGGAGTGCAAGAAAAAGAGAAGGGAAGTGAGGCAGACGTTACGGAAGTACAGAAAATCAGGATTGAAAAGTGACAGAGAAACATACATAAACCTGCGTAAGGAATACAAGAAAACTTTAGGTAGTAAAAAGGAAACCTACAATTTGCACAAAACAGAAAATTTGGTCAATAACTGCAGCAACCCCAGAGAATTCTGGAAGGAAATGCGTCATTTATCGTTCCGGCGAAGTAGATTTAATAACATAACTGAAGACCAGTGGGTTGCGCATTTTAAGGAAGTTTTTCAATCGCGACAAAGCGACAATATGATTGACGATTGCGAGTACACAGAAATACGTGACGACACACTAGACTGTGATATAACAGAGAAAGAGGTTATGGATTCTATCAAAAGGAGCAAAAATGGAAAAGCAGCGGGGATAGACGGTATTGCAAGCGAAATGCTTAAATCGGCTGGCAAATTAGCCGTAACATTTCTGGTTGATCTCTTTAACAGATTGTTTGCAAGTGGTCACTTCCCAGATATATGGTGCACGTCAATACTTGCACCAATCCACAAGAAAGGGGAGAAAGATGATCCAGATAACTATAGAGGAATAGCTCTGTTGAGCACCGTGAGCAAGTGTTACACTTCTATATTAAGCAAACGTCTCGAACAGTGGGCCGAAGCAAATGATAAAATATTAGAAGAACAGGCTGGATTCCGAAGAAACTATTCGACTGTGGACCACATTTTTGTTCTATTCACTTTAGTAGAAAAATATCTGTCCAAAAGGAAGGGACGTCTGTATGTAGCCTTCGTAGATTTTAAGAAAGCCTTTGATTATGTCAATAGAGCCATGTTGTGGAACATTTTATACAAAAACGGGGTAAACGGGAAAATGTTGACTGCATTGAAATCAATTTACAGATCTGTAAAAGCCACCGTAAAAGTAAACGGGGCCCTGTCGAAGTCGTTTACGTGCACTTCGGGCCTAAAACAAGGAGAAAATACCAGCACGATTCTTTTTTCCTTTTTTATTAACGAGCTCGGCAAAGAATTAATTCAGCAAGGGAAGCATGGAGTGCAACTCAATCCAAACGATCAAGAGCTATTTTTGTTGTTGTTTGCAGATGACCTTGTCCTTCTCTCAAACACACCACTAGGCCTACAGAAGCAATTAAATACCCTAGAACAAGAATCTAGAAAACTATGCTTAACAGTGAATTTACAGAAAACTAATATAGTAGTATTTAGAAAGGGAGGTCCCATGAAGAAACACGAAAAGTGGCTTTACGAGGGTACTTACGTTCAGACAACAAACTCGTATAAATATCTTGGGCTTGTGCTCACTACAAAGCTAAGTGTCAATGTGTCGCTGAAAAATATAGCTATGACGGCCAAAAGCAAAGTTATCAATATTTTGAAAGTGTTATCATGTATAAAATGCTGCAACATCGACGTCTTCACTAAACTTTACGATACCCAGGTACAGAGTACGCTATGCTATGCTAGTGAAGTATGGGGAATGCAGAAAGCTGATGTAATTGAGCGAGTCCATATGTTTGCCTTCAAACGTTTTCTAGGTTTGCCTAGAAGTACACCAAACAACGCAGTTTTGGGGGACTTGGGCAGAATACCTTTATACGTAGTAACGTCTCTTAGAGCGGTGCGATACTGGTTGAAACTACAGACACTAGAAAGCAATAGACTGCCCCGAAAAGCTTATGCTATGTCTCTAGACCTAGCTGACAAGAATGTGTCATGCTGGGCCCTCAGAATGAAACAATTGCTATGCAGTTATGGGTTTGGAGAGGCTTGGTACAATCAAGGAGTTGGATGTAGGAAACGCTTTCCATGTCAGCTAGAACAGAGACTAAAAGATTGCTATAAACAGGCTTGGACATCATCTGTAAAAGAAAGCGACCGACTAAGCAAGTATTTCCTATTTAAACCAAACCATGATATGGAATCTTATCTACAAAGTCTGCCTATGCCTGCTAGAGCATCCTATGCAAGATTTAGAATGGGCGTTAGTGAAATAAACTGTCATGCAAAGAGATACACCGCAAACGCTGATAACAATATATTATCTTGCCCATTCTGTGGGCAAATGGAGAACGAGGAGCATATTTTGGTTGCATGTCATGAATATGATTGTTTCAGACCATATTTTCTTAACTGCCCCCAAGAAATGTACAGAATGAAATTTCAGCAAGTCATGATGTACACAGGTACCAAAAATCATTCGCTTGCTTGGTTTATTTACAAAGCCCTGAAACGGAGAAGAAACAAGTCTGACCTTGACACTAATGCTACACCCACTCTGTCCATGAATTAACTTATATTAGTTTGTCTTGTATATGTATGAATCCCCCCTTTGTAATGGGCCAAATGGCCTTCCACAAATAAACCGTTCTGTTCTGTTCTGTTCTGTTCTGATTTACCTTTTTAACACTCGATTTATCCCCTAACCCAGGGTTATCTTGACTTCGGGTTAAATTTTCCTATGCATGATGGTGATTTAGCCCTAATCTCGCGTCAAAGCAGAGGGTTAAACTATCCTCCCGATGACGGCAAGATAAATAGATAACCCGGGGTTATCTTCGACTGAGCAAGTATTGGCTCTTTTAATCAGATGCACATGCGTTCATGTGTGCGGCGCGCGTTGTGAGTGTGTGTAGGAAACGTGTTATGACTCTAATCCAGCCGCGATTCAAGGGCCTGTGAAGAATTTCCTCTCATTGCCTTGCCTGTCTCTGTGCAGTGAGCAAATGACCTTGGCCGTATCCAGCTTCATTAGGGAAGGTAAATCGGTTAGATAAGGTACGCTCGTCAGAGGATCATAGGTTGCGCTTTGCTATATATACTGGTTTCCAGCCAAGGGAGAGCGGAACAGACAGTTGGAATCGTCTGAGTTGACCGAGACCAAGATTTAGCTAACCCCGCGTTATTTTCGTTTCGTGGATGGGGATTTAATCTAGCGCCTAACTCGCAATAGCTAACCCGGGTTTAGAGATAAATCGGGGTTAAAATAACTCGCCGTTCTGGATCCGGGCCCAGAACTAATTGTAAGTCTTTCCACGGACTTGCGTGGTAAACATGCTTCGAACCATGGAGTTTACATACCATGGCAGCGGCAAACGTGCCGATTGCTTTCACATTTCGAAGAAATGAATGTTTTCTTGCTCTCATCACCGTGGCAGAGTGGATTGTATGTCTTGGTTTGATATCTGTAGTAAACGTCGACATTTATACCCATACGTGTAACTAAGTAGCAGACGACATGCATTTTGGGATTTCCTTGACCTTTCTCTATGACTGGTGATGGTTATTTCCATTTTTTATTAATGTATTTTCTACCCTAATGCTTTTATGAAGTTGTTTATTCAATCAAGAGGGATATAATTAAATGCGAAATCAGTTTTGGGATTCATGTATCCAAAGAAGGCCTCCAAAACCTTCTACTTTTAATGGTAACGTTTAAAAAAAGTAATTAAAGAAACAGACCAATCAAAACTTCTGAGGCTGCTACATCGAAGCAAAGATGAAGCAGAGTGCAACGAAACGCAGGGGCAGAAGGGTGCAGGGAATATCCCGTGAGAAGCCGAGCGCTGACTGGTTGTCTACAATAGCTGCTCACAACTCAGCTATATGATAGTGAAGTCTTCTTTGATGATTTCTTCTCGGTTGTGTAGGGTTATTAAAAGCCTAGGACACCATCAGACAGTAAAAAAGAATCCCAAAGAAAGGAATTCCTTCCTCAGTCACTAATCACATTTAAGAATAAACACGCCTGTGGCGAGACAACGTTTTTTCATGCCTTGTGGTTATTAGTATTATTAGAAATGTTTATTATGCGTCTGCTGAGCCGTAGCCTTAGAGGTTTTTTCATTGCCCTGAGCCGGTGTCAGTACAGAATTGACCCCTGTGCATGTGAATAACTTGAAAGCGTTACCAGTGTAGTGGACTTCACTGGCGTTTTAGCGCTGACCAACCAGTGAATTTCAACTTGTGAATTGACCAGTCAGAGTGGGGTGGGATGGACAGTAGTGATTGGACTGGCTGGACTTGGTGACGTCAGCGAAGTTATTTAAACAAGTGTCGCCGGATGCTCGTGGCGTCATATCATTTATTTTTAGTGAAGCAGCGACATCGGCGCCCTGCTTGGTGTTTCTTCCATTGGCAGTGGCCATGTAGGGATGGAGAAGGAAAGAGTGTCAAGTGCGACCATTTCCGTCGTTGTGGAAGGAGAAGGAAAGAGTGTCAAGTGCGACCATTTCCGTCGTTGTGGAAGAAGAAGGAATGCCAGAGAGAGAGAGAGAATGAAAGAATGCCAAGTTTCAGCTGTTTCATCGACTGTGGTGATTTCCCTCCAGGGTCACCGGCTGCAATGTCGGTGCACTCAGACCCCCTCCCCCCAATTCCAACCCCGGTGCTAACGCGGTGAGCGTGGGGTTTAGGTCCGTGCTTCTCCACCTGCACGTTTTTCATCGAAAGGGTCAGATAAGTACATTTAGTTAATTACCTCGGCTCGGGCAGACATCTTTCTTTTCATTGTTTTCTTTTTACTTGTCTCGCTTCAAATTGCTGAACTGAATTGATTGTTTTCTACTTGCATTCTATGCATTTATTGTAGCGTTTGTCGCTCAGTCACCATTCACTGGTAAATGCATTCATGAAAATTAAACTACTTCCTTTGAATTGAT
Source organism: Theodoxus fluviatilis (assembly GCA_034096865.1). Classification (NCBI taxonomy): domain Eukaryota; kingdom Metazoa; phylum Mollusca; class Gastropoda; order Cycloneritida; family Neritidae; genus Theodoxus; species Theodoxus fluviatilis. Next base: position 5,925 of record JAWQFJ010011293.1, read on the forward strand.
ACCGTTTTTGCCATTACTTCATTTAGACAATTACCATCTAGCGTGTGAATGGAGGAATGAAGGTGCGTGCTTTGGTTCTTCCCCTAGACATTTAAACGAGTTAATTTGATCAAAGAACAAGTACGTCACATTTGGGGTCTTCGTCTCGGGATAATTTGAACTAAATGCAATAAGTAAAGTAAATCTGAATTCATGTTTCACAGTTAAATTTGGAGTGTCTGTGCCTTGAGCGAGAGTGTTGTGACATGACCTGACCTGCCATTTCTGTTTTTGATTCACCTTGATTGCTCTCATGCCTTGCTGTTTGTGTGACCTTGCTTAGTATTTGTTTTGACTATTCTTAGGAATTGAGTGGATACTTAGTGTGGGAAGTTTGCTAGTTTGCTCTTTAGTGTTTGGGGAGGTGATGAATTAGTCATGGCGGAGCAGAGGGAGGATGCAGAGAAAGAGAGAGATAGGGAGAAGTATGAGGCAGAGAGAGAGAGGGAGGCTGAAGAAGCGGAGAGAAAGAGAAAACTGGAGGTTGTTGTTGCTGAGGAGGTTGTTGTTGCTGAGGAGGTTGTTGTTGCTGAGGAGGTTGTTGTTGCTGAGGAGGTTGTTGTTGCTGAGGAGGTTGTTGTTGCTGAGGAGGTTGTTGCTGAGGCGAGTCAGTGTGAGATGGTTGATGTGTTCCACGGTGTTGATGTGTTCTACCCGGCGGAAGGAGAGGGAGAAGTTGAAGGATGAGACTGAGTGTGAGATGGTTGATGTGTTCCACGGTGTTGATGTGTTCTACCCGGCGGAAGGAGAGGGAGAAGTTGAAGGATGAGACTGAGAGTGGGGTGTTGATGTGTTCCACGGTGTTGATGTGTTCTACCCGGCGGAAGGAGAAGTGTGAGAGGGAGAAGTTGAAGGATGAGACTGAGAGTGGGGTGTTGATGTGTTCCACGGTGTTGATGTGTTCTACCCGGCGGAAGGAGAAGTGTGCGGAGGTTGAGCATGAGTCTTGTGGGAAGACTGGTGTGGAGTTGGAGGATGTGGGAGAGGAAGGAATTGAGTCTTGTGGGAAGACTGGTGTGGAGTCTTGTGGGAAGACTGGTGTGGAGTCTTGTGGGAAGACTGGTGTGGAGTCTTGTGGGAAGACTGGTGTGGAGTCTTGTGGGAAGACTGGTGTGGAGTCTTGTGGGAAGACTGGTGTGGAGTCTTGTGGGAAGACTGGTGTGGAGTCTTGTGGGAAGACTGGTGTGGAGTTGGAGGATGTGGGAGAGGAAGGAATGGAGATGGGAGAGGAATGACTGGGTGTGGGAATGAGAAAGATTTGATGTGTTTGGCTGTTTATTGGAGGGTGCTGTGCAGAGAATGTGATGGGTGGAGTGTGAGAGTTTTGAGGTGTTCCTGCCTGTTGTTAGGGAGAGTTTGGGCTATGTTTTTTGATTGATTTGTGACTTGTGAAAAATGTCATGTCTATAACATTTTTCTCATTGTGGTAGGGAGGTGTGGCGAGACAACGTTTTTTCATGCCTTGTGGTTATTAGTATTATTAGAAATGTTTATTATGCGTCTGCTGAGCCGTAGCCTTAGAGGTTTTTTCATTGCCCTGAGCCGGTGTCAGTACAGAATTGACCCCTGTGCATGTGAATAACTTGAAAGCGTTACCAGTGTAGTGGACTTCACTGGCGTTTTAGCGCTGACCAACCAGTGAATTTCAACTTGTGAATTGACCAGTCAGAGTGGGGTGGGATGGACAGTAGTGATTGGACTGGCTGGACTTGGTGACGTCAGCGAAGTTATTTAAACAAGTGTCGCCGGATGCTCGTGGCGTCATATCATTTATTTTTAGTGAAGCAGCGACATCGGCGCCCTGCTTGGTGTTTCTTCCATTGGCAGTGGCCATGTAGGGATGGAGAAGGAAAGAGTGCCAAGTGCGACCATTTCCGTCGTTGTGGAAGGAGAAGGAAAGAGTGTCAAGTGCGACCATTTCCGTCGTTGTGGAAGAAGAAGGAATGCCAGAGAGAGAGAGAGAATGAAAGAATGCCAAGTTTCAGCTGTTTCATCGACTGTGGTGATTTCCCTCCAGGGTCACCGGCTGCAATGTCGGTGCACTCAGACCCCCTCCCCCCAATTCCAACCCCGGTGCTAACGCGGTGAGCGTGGGGTTTAGGTCCGTGCTTCTCCACCTGCACGTTTTTCATCGAAAGGGTCAGATAAGTACATTTAGTTAATTACCTCGGCTCGGGCAGACATCTTTCTTTTCATTGTTTTCTTTTTACTTGTCTCGCTTCAAATTGCTGAACTGAATTGATTGTTTTCTACTTGCATTCTATGCATTTATTGTAGCGTTTGTCGCTCAGTCACCATTCACTGGTAAATGCATTCATGAAAATTAAACTACTTCCTTTGAATTGATACCGTTTTTGCCATTACTTCATTTAGACAATTACCATCTAGCGTGTGAATGGAGGAATGAAGGTGCGTGCTTTGGTTCTTCCCCTAGACATTTAAACGAGTTAATTTGATCAAAGAACAAGTACGTCACAACAGGTGTAGCACATAGTGTGTCATGCATGTCATTATCTTCATTGTCATGTCTGCAGGTGAAGCACAGAATGTGCCATGTCATTATCTTCATTGGCATGTCTACAGGTGCAATACTTGGCTTCACTGCTATGTTTACAGGTGTACTACATACATTGTCTTGGTGACAGCTATAACACAACAGTAAATGAGTATCATTTATTAACTTCAGCCCTTCTGCTTCTCTTCACCACCTCTCTCTCTCTCTCTCTCTCTCTCTCTCTCTCTCTCTCTCTCTCTCTCTCTCTCTCTCTCTCTCTCTCTCTCTCTCTCCTCTCATATGCACATGCACACACACACACACATCCATTCACACAAAAACACACACACATTAACACACACACACACACACACACACCCATCCATTCATACAAACACACACGCACACACATCCACACACACAAACACCCCCCACCCCCCACATTCTCACACACACACACACTCACACACACACACACACACACACACACACACACACACACAACACACACTCACACACACACATACTTTCTCACACACACACACTCACACACACACACACACACACACACTCACACACACAAACACCCTCACACACAAGACACACACACACACACACTCTACTCACACACACCCACACCCACACACACACACACACAAACACCCTCACACACACACACACACACTCTACACACCTGCAGCTCCTGGTGTTCCTGCTGGAGCTGACGGAGCGACGCCTGCGAGAGGCGCCGAGTGGGGGAAGTCTGCTGGGCGCTGCCAACGGTCTGCTGGTAGAGTTTCTCCAGGTGACCCTGGTACTTGTGGATGCTGGCCAGACCCTCACTGGCCCGACGCACTGGGGAGTAGCGCTCCGAAGGCAGGTGTAGACTGTTGACATCCTTGTAGCTCTCCCGCGCTGCAGCAGACAGCAGCGCTGTCAAAACATCAGGCCTGTACTGGCTTGTATTGTTTGTACTACTTTGTACCAGTCTGTATTGTTTGTACTACTTTGTACCAGTCTGTATTGTTTGTACTACTTTGTACCAGTCTGTATTGTTTGTACTACTTTGTACCAGTCTGTATTGTTTGTACTATTATGTACCAGTCTGTATTGTTTGTACTATTTTGTACCAGTCAGTATTGTTTGTACTACTTTGTACCAGTCTGTATTGTTTGTACTATTTTGTTCCAGTCTGTATTGTTTGTACTACTTTGTACCTGTCTGTATTGTTTGTACCTGTCTGTATTGTTTGTACCAGTCTGTATTGTTTGTACTACTTTGTACCAGTGTGTATTGTTTGTACCAGTCCGTATTGTTTGTACTACTTTGTACCAGTCTGTATTGTTTGTACCAGTCTGTATTGTTTGTACTACTTTGTACCAGTGTGTATTGTTTGTACTACTTTGTACCAGTCTGTATTGTTTGTACCAGTCTGTATTGTTTGTACTACTTTGTATCAGTCTGTATTGTTTGTACTACTTTGTATCAGTTTGTATTGTTTGTACTACTTTGTACCAGTCTGTATTGTTTGTACTACTTTGTATCAGTCTGCATTGTTTTGTACTACTTTGTACCAGTCTGTATTGTTTGTACTACTTTGTTCCAGTCTGTATTGTTTGTACTACTTTGTACCAGTCTGTATTGTTTGTACTACTTTGTACCAGTCTGTATTGTTTGTACTACTTTGTATCAGTGTGTATTGTTTGTACTACTTTGTACCAGTCTGTGTTGTTTGTACTACTATGTACCAGTCTGCATTGCTTGTACTATTTTGTTCCAGTCTGTATTGTTTGTACTACTTTGTATCAGTCTGTATTGTTTGTACTACTTTGTACCAGTCTGTATTGTTTGTATCAGTCTGTATTGTTTGTACAATTTTGTATCAGTCTGTATTGTTTGTACTACTTTGTATCAGTCTGTATTGTTTGTACTACTTTGTACCAGTCTGTATTGTTTGTATCAGTCTGTATTGTTTGTACAATTTTGTATCAGTCTGTATTGTTTGTACTACTTTGTACCAGTCCGTATTGTTTGTACTACTTTGTACCAGTCTGTATTGTTTGTACCAGTCTGTATTGTTTGTACTACTTTGTACCAGTGTGTATTGTTTGTACTACTTTGTACCAGTCTGTATTGTTTGTACCAGTCTGTATTGTTTGTACTACTTTGTATCAGTCTGTATTGTTTGTACTACTTTGTATCAGTTTGTATTGTTTGTACTACTTTGTACCAGTCTGTATTGTTTGTACTACTTTGTATCAGTCTGCATTGTTTTGTACTACTTTGTACCAGTCTGTATTGTTTGTACTACTTTGTTCCAGTCTGTATTGTTTGTACTACTTTGTACCAGTCTGTATTGTTTGTACTACTTTGTACCAGTCTGTATTGTTTGTACTACTTTGTATCAGTGTGTATTGTTTGTACTACTTTGTACCAGTCTGTGTTGTTTGTACTACTATGTACCAGTCTGCATTGCTTGTACTATTTTGTTCCAGTCTGTATTGTTTGTACTACTTTGTACCAGTCTGTATTGTTTGTACCAGTCTGTATTGTTTGTATCAGTCTGTATTGTTTGTATCAGTCTGTATTGTTTGTACAATTTTGTATCAGTCTGTATTGTTTGTACTACTTTGTATCAGTCTGTATTGTTTGTACTACTTTGTACCAGTCTGTATTGTTTGTATCAGTCTGTATTGTTTGTACAATTTTGTATCAGTCTGTATTGTTTGTACTACTTTGTACCAGTCTGTATTGTTTGTACTACTTTGTACCAGTCTGTATTGTTTGTACTACTTTGTATCAGTCTGTATTGTTTGTATAAGTCTGTATTGTTTGTACTATTTAGTACCAGTCTGTATTGTTTGTACTATTTAGTACCAGTCTGTATTGTTTGTACTACTTTGTACCAGTCTGTATTGTTTGTACTATTTTGTACCAGTTTGTATTGTTTGTACTACTTTGTACCAGTCTGTATTGTTTGTACTATTTTGTTCCAGTCTGTACTGTTTGTACTACTTTGTATCAGTCTGTATTGTTTGTACTATTTTGTACCAGTCTGCATTGTTTGTACTATTTTGTTCCAGTCTGCATTGTTTGTACTACTTTGTACCAGTCTATATAGTTTGTACCAGTCTGTATTGTTTGTACTACTTTGTATCAGTCTGTATTGTTTGTACTACTTTGTACCAGTCTGTATTGTTTGTACTACTTTGTACCAGTCTGTATTGTTTGTACTACTTTGTACCTGTCTGTATTGTTTGTACCAGTCTGTATTGTTTGTACTACTTTGTACATGTCTGCATTGTTTGTACTACTTTGTACCAGTCTGTATTGTTTGTACTACTTTGTATCAGTCTGTATTGTTTGTACTATTTTGTATCAGTCTGTATTGTTTGTACTACTTTGTACCAGTCTGTATTGTTTGTACCAGTCTGTATCGTTTGTATCAGTCTGTATTGTTTGTATCAGTCTGTATTGTTTGTACAATTTTGTATCAGTCTGTACTGTTTGTACTACTTTGTATCAGTCTGTATTGTTTGTACTACTTTGTACCAGTCTGTATTGTTTGTATCAGTCTGTATTGTTTGTACAATTTTGTATCAGTCTGTATTGTATGTACTACTTTGTATCAGTCTGTATTGTTTGTACTACTTTGTACCAGTCTGTATTGTTTGTACTACTTTGTACCAGTCTGTATTGTTTGTACTACTTTGTACCAGTCTGTATTGTTTGTACTATTTAGTTCCAGTCTGTGTTGTTTGTACTATTTAGTACCAGTCTGTATTGTTTGTACTATTTAGTACCAGTCTGTATTGTTTGTACTACTTTGTACCGGTCTGTATTGTTTGTACTATTATGTACCAGTCTGTATTGTTTGTACTATTATGTACCAGTCTGTATTGTTTGTACTACTTTGTACCAGTCTGTATTGTTTGTACTATTTAGTTCCAGTCTGTATTGTTTGTACTATTTAGTACCAGTCTGTATTGTTTGTACTATTTAGTACCAGTCTGTATTGTTTGTACCAGTCTGTATTGTTTGTACTATTTAGTACCAGTCTGTATTGTTTGTACCAGTCTGTATTGTTTGTACTATTATGTACCAGTCTGTATTGTTTGTACTATTTAGTTCCAGTCTGTATTGTTTGTACTATTTAGTGCCAGTCTGTATTGTTTGTACTATTTAGTACCAGTCTGTATTGTTTGTACCAGTCTGTATTGTTTGTACTATTATGTACCAGTCTGTATTGTTTGTACTATTATGTACCAGTCTGTATTGTTTGTACTATTTTGTTCCAGTCTGTATTGTTTGTACTACTTTGCATCAGTCTGTATTGTTTGTACTACTTTGTACCAGTTTGTATTGTTTGTACTACTTTGTACCAGTCTGCATTTTTTGTACTATTTTGTTCCAGTCTGTATTGTTTGTACTACTTTGTATCAGTCTGTATTGTTTGTACTATTTGTTCCAGTCTGTATTGTTTGTACTACTTTGTACCAGTCTGCATTGTTTGTACTATTTTGTACCAGTCTGTATTGTTTGTACTACTTTGTACCAGTCTGTATTGTTTGTACTATTTAGTACCAGTCTGTATTGTTTGTACTATTTAGTACCAGTCTGCATTGTTTGTACTATTTTGTTCCAGTCTGTATTGTTTGTACTACTTTGTACCAGTCTGTATTGTTTGTACTACTTTGTACCAGTCTGTATTGTTTGTACTATTTAGTACCAGTCTGTATTGTTTGTACCAGTCTGTATTGTTTGTATCAGTCTGTATTGTTTGTACCAGTCTGTATTGTTTGTATCAGTCTGTATTGTTCGTACTACTTTGTACCAGTGTGTATTGTTTGTACTACTTTGTAACAGTCTGTATTGTTTGTACTACTTTGTACCAGTCTGTATTGTTTGTACCAGTGTGTATTGTTTGTACTACTTTGTACCAGTGTGTATTGTTTGTACCAGTCTGTATTGTTTGTACCAGTCTGCATTGTTTGTACTACTTTGTATCAGTCTGTATTGTTTGTACCAGTCTGCATTGTTTGTACTACTTTGTACCAGTCTGCATTGTTTGTACCAGTCTGCATTGTTTGTACTACTTTGTATCTGTCTGCATTGTTTGTACTACTTTGTACCAGTCTGTATTGTTTGTACTACTTTGTATCAGTTTGTATTGTTGGTACTATTTTGTTCCAGTCTGTATTGTTTGTACTATTTTGTTCCAGTCTGTATTGTTTGTACTACTTTGTACCAGTCTGTATTGTGTGTACTATTTTGTACCAGTATGTATTGTTTGTACTATTTAGTACCAGTCTGTATTGTTTGTACCAGTCTGTATTGTTTGTACTACTTTGTACCAGTCTGTATTGTTTGTACCAGTCTGTATTGTTTGTACCAGTCTGTATTGTTTGTACTATTATGTACCAGTCTGTATTGTTTGTACTATTTTGTACCTGTCAGTATTGTTTGTACCAGTTTGTATTGTTTGTACTATTATGTACCAATCTGCATTGTTTGTACTATCATGTACCAGTCTGCATTGTTTGTATTATTATGTACCTGTCTGTATTGTTTGTACTATTATGTACCAGTCTGCATTGTTTGTACTATTATGTACCTGTCTGTATTGTTTGTACCAGTCTGTATTGTTTGTACCTGTCTGTATTGTTTGTACCAGTCTGTATTGTTTGTACTATTTTGTACCTGTCTGTATTGTTTGTACCAGTCTGTATTGTTTGTACTATTTTGTACCAGTCTGTATTGTTTGTACTATTTTGTACCTGTCTGTATTGTTTGTACCTGTCTGTATTGTTTGTACCAGTCTGTATTGTTTGTACTATTTTGTACCAGTCTGTATTGTTTGTACTATTTTGTACCTGTCTGTATTGTTTGTACCTGACTGTATTGTTTGTACCTGTCTGTATTGTTTGTACCTGTCTGTACTGTTTGTACTATTTTGTACCAGTTTGTATTGTTTGTACTATTATGTACCAGTTTGTATTGTTTGTACTATTTTGTATCAGCCCGTGTTGTTTGTACTACTTTGTACCAGTCTGTATTGTTTGTACTATTTTGTACCAGTTTGTATTGTTTGTACTATTTTGTATCAGTGTGTATTGTTTGTACTTTTTTGTACCAGTCTGTATTGTTTGTACCAGTCTGTATTGTTTGTACTACTTTGTATCAGTGTGTATTGTTTGTACTATTTTGTATCAGTGTGTATTGTTTGTACTATTTTGTACCAGTCTGTATTGTTTGTACTACTTTGTACCAGTTTGTATTGTTTGTACTATTTTGTACCAGTCTGTATTGTTTGTACTATTTTGTACCAGTCTGTATTGTTTGTACTATTATGTACCAGTCTGTATTGGTTGTACTATTTTGTACCAGTCTGTATTGTTTGTACTGGTCTGTCATGTTTCATACTGGTCTGTTTTGTTATGCACTTCTTGTACTCCTTTAATTGTCTGTACCGTTTTGTACCGTTTCAGTTGAGTATTGTATAACTTGTGCATTCCATTGTTTTCTAGACAAGTACATCATTCT
>JAWQFJ010011293.1:22500-40000 GCA_034096865.1 Theodoxus fluviatilis
TAATAATACAAACAATGCAGACTGGTACATGATAGTACAAACAATGCAGATTGGTACATAATAGTACAAACAATACAAACTGGTACAAACAATACTGACAGGTACAAAATAGTACAAACAATACAGACTGGTACATAATAGTACAAACAATACAGACTGGTACAAACAATACAGACTGGTACAAACAATACAGACTGGTACAAAGTAGTACAAACAATACAGACTGGTACAAACAATACAGACTGGTACTAAATAGTACAAACAATACATACTGGTACAAAATAGTACACACAATACAGACTGGTACAAAGTAGTACAAACAATACAGACTGGAACAAAATAGTACAAACAATACAGACTGGAACAAAATAGTACCAACAATACAAACTGATACAAAGTAGTACAAACAATACAGACTGGTACAAAGTAGTACAAACAATGCAGACAGATACAAAGTAGTACAAACAATGCAGACTGGTACAAACAATGCAGACTGGTACAAAGTAGTACAAACAATGCAGACTGGTACAAACAATACAGACTGATACAAAGTAGTACAAACAATGCAGACTGGTACAAACAATACAGACTGGTACAAACAATACACACTGGTACAAAGTAGTACAAACAATACACACTGGTACAAACAATACAGACTGGTACAAAGTAGTACAAACAATACAGACTGTTACAAAGTAGTACAAACAATACACACTGGTACAAAGTAGTACGAACAATACAGACTGATACAAACAATACAGACTGGTACAAACAATACAGACTGATACAAACAATACAGACTGGTACAAACAATACAGACTGGTACTAAATAGTACAAACAATACAGACTGGTACAAAGTAGTACAAACAATACAGACTGGTACAAAGTAGTACAAACAATACAGACTGGAACAAAATAGTACAAACAATGCAGACTGGTACTAAATAGTACAAACAATACAGACTGGTACTAAATAGTACAAACAATACAGACTGGTACAAAGTAGTACAAACAATACAGACTGGTACAAAATAGTACAAACAATGCAGACTGGTACAAAGTAGTACAAACAATACAGACTGGAACAAATAGTACAAACAATACAGACTGATACAGAGTAGTACAAACAATACAGACTGGAACAAAATAGTACAAAAAATGCAGACTGGTACAAAGTAGTACAAACAATACAAACTGGTACAAAGTAGTACAAACAATACAGACTGATGCAAAGTAGTACAAACAATACAGACTGGAACAAAATAGTACAAACAATACAGACTGGTACATAATAGTACAAACAATACAGACTGGTACATAATAGTACAAACAATACAGACTGGTACAAACAATACAGACTGGTACTAAATAGTACAAACAATACAGACTGGCACTAAATAGTACAAACAATACAGACTGGAACTAAATAGTACAAACAATACAGACTGGTACATAATAGTACAAACAATACAGACTGGTACAAACAATACAGACTGGTACTAAATAGTACAAACAATACAGACTGGTACAAACAATACAGACTGGTACTAAATAGTACAAACAATACAGACTGGTACTAAATAGTACAAACAATACAGACTGGAACTAAATAGTACAAACAATACAGACTGGTACAAAGTAGTACAAACAATACAGACTGGTACATAATAGTACAAACAATACAGACTGGTACATAATAGTACAAACAATACAGACCGGTACAAAGTAGTACAAACAATACAGACTGGTACTAAATAGTACAAACAATACAGACTGGTACTAAATAGTACAAACAACACAGACTGGAACTAAATAGTACAAACAATACAGACTGGTACAAAGTAGTACAAACAATACAGACTGGTACAAAGTAGTACAAACAATACAGACTGGTACAAAGTAGTACAAACAATACAGACTGATACAAAGTAGTACATACAATACAGACTGATACAAAATTGTACAAACAATACAGACTGATACAAACAATACAGACTGGTACAAAGTAGTACAAACAATACAGACTGATACAAAGTAGTACAAACAGTACAGACTGATACAAAATTGTACAAACAATACAGACTGATACAAACAATACAGACTGATACAAACGATACAGACTGGTACAAACAATACAGACTGGTACAAAGTAGTACAAACAATACAGACTGATACAAAATAGTACAAACAATACAGACTGATACAAAGTAGTACAAACAATACAGACTGGTACAAAGTAGTACAAACAATGCAGACATGTACAAAGTAGTACAAACAATACAGACTGGTACAAACAATACAGACAGGTACAAAGTAGTACAAACAATACAGACTGGTACAAAGTAGTACAAACAATACAGACTGGTACAAAGTAGTACAAACAATACAGACTGATACAAAGTAGTACAAACAATACAGACTGGTACAAACTATATAGACTGGTACAAAGTAGTACAAACAATGCAGACTGGAACAAAATAGTACAAACAATGCAGACTGGTACAAAATAGTACAAACAATACAGACTGATACAAAGTAGTACAAACAGTACAGACTGGAACAAAATAGTACAAACAATACAGACTGGTACAAAGTAGTACAAACAATACAAACTGGTACAAAATAGTACAAACAATACAGACTGGTACAAAGTAGTACAAACAATACAGACTGGTACTAAATAGTACAAACAATACAGACTGGTACTAAATAGTACAAACAATACAGACTTATACAAACAATACAGACTGATACAAAGTAGTACAAACAATACAGACTGGTACAAAGTAGTACAAACAATACAGACTGGTACAAAGTAGTACAAACAATACAGACTGATACAAAATTGTACAAACAATACAGACTGATACAAACAATACAGACTGGTACAAAGTAGTACAAACAATACAGACTGATACAAAGTAGTACAAACAATACAGACTGATACAAAATTGTACAAACAATACAGACTGATACAAACAATACAGACTGATACAAACAATACAGACTGGTACAAACAATACAGACTGGTACAAAGTAGTACAAACAATACAGACTGGAACAAAATAGTACAAGCAATGCAGACTGGTACATAGTAGTACAAACAACACAGACTGGTACAAAGTAGTACAAACAATACACACTGATACAAAGTAGTACAAACAATACAGACTGGTACAAAGTAGTACAAACAATACAGACTGGTACAAAGTAGTACAAACAATACAGACTGGAACAAAGTAGTACAAACAATACAGACTGGTACAAAGTAGTACAAAACAATGCAGACTGATACAAAGTAGTACAAACAATACAGACTGGTACAAAGTAGTACAAACAATACAAACTGATACAAAGTAGTACAAACAATACAGACTGATACAAAGTAGTACAAACAATACAGACTGGTACAACAATACAGACTGGTACAAAGTAGTACAAACAATACACACTGGTACAAAGTAGTACAAACAATACAGACTGGACAAAGTAGTACAAACAATACAGACTGGTACAAAGTAGTACAAACAATGCAGACTGATACAAAGTAGTACAAACAATACAGACTGGTACAAAGTAGTACAAACAATACAAACTGATACAAAGTAGTACAAACAATACAGACTGATACAAAGTAGTACAAACAATACAGACTGGTACAAACAATACAGACTGGTACAAAGTAGTACAAACAATACACACTGGTACAAAGTAGTACAAACAATACAGACTGGTACAAACAATACAGACTGGTACAAAGTAGTACAAACAATACGGACTGGTACAAACAATACACACTGGTACAAAGTAGTACAAACAATACAGACTGGTACAAACAATACAGACAGGTACAAACAATACAGACAGGTACAAAGTAGTACAAACAATACAGACTGGAACAAAATAGTACAAACAATACAGACTGGTACAAAGTAGTACAAACAATACTGACTGGTACAAAATAGTACAAACAATACAGACTGGTACATAATAGTACAAGCAATACAGACTGGTACAAAGTAGTACAAACAATACTGACTGGTACAAAATAGTACAAACAATACAGACTGATACAAAGTAGTACAAACAATACAGACTGATACAAAGTAGTACAAACAATACAAGCCAGTACAGGCCTGATGTTTTGACAGTACTGCTGTCTGCTGCAGCGCGGGAGAGCTACAAGGATGTCAACAGTCTACACCTGCCTTCGGAGCGCTACTCCCCAGTGCGTCGGGCCAGTGAGGGTCTGGCCAGCATCCACAAGTACCAGGGTCACCTGGAGAAACTCTACCAGCAGACCGTTGGCAGCGCCCAGCAGACTTCCCCCACTCGGCGCCTCTCGCAGGCGTCGCTCCGTCAGCTCCAGCAGGAACACCAGGAGCTGCAGGTGTGTAGAGTGTGTGTGTGTGTGTGTGAGGGTGTTTGTGTGTGTGTGTGTGTGGGTGTGGGTGTGTGTGAGTAGAGTGTGTGTGTGTGTGTGTCTTGTGTGTGAGGGTGTTTGTGTGTGTGAGTGTGTGTGTTGTGTGTGTGTGTGTGAGTGTGTGTGTGTGAGAAAGTATGTGTGTGTGTGAGTGTGTGTTGTGTGTGTGTGTGTGTGTGTGTGTGTGTGTGTGTGTGTGAGTGTGTGTGTGTGTGAGAATGTGGGGGGTGGGGGGTGTTTGTGTGTGTGTGTGTGTGGATGTGTGTGCGTGTGTGTTTGTATGAATGGATGGGTGTGTGTGTGTGTGTGTGTGTGTTAATGTGTGTGTGTTTTTGTGTGAATGGATGTGTGTGTGTGTGTGCATGTGCATATGAGAGGAGAGAGAGAGAGAGAGAGAGAGAGAGAGAGAGAGAGAGAGAGAGAGAGAGAGAGAGAGAGAGAGAGAGAGAGAGGTGGTGAAGAGAAGCAGAAGGGCTGAAGTTAATAAATGATACTCATTTACTGTTGTGTTATAGCTGTCACCAAGACAATGTATGTAGTACACCTGTAAACATAGCAGTGAAGCCAAGTATTGCACCTGTAGACATGCCAATGAAGATAATGACATGGCACATTCTGTGCTTCACCTGCAGACATGACAATGAAGATAATGACATGCATGACACACTATGTGCTACACCTGTTGTGACGTACTTGTTCTTTGATCAAATTAACTCGTTTAAATGTCTAGGGGAAGAACCAAAGCACGCACCTTCATTCCTCCATTCACACGCTAGATGGTAATTGTCTAAATGAAGTAATGGCAAAAACGGTATCAATTCAAAGGAAGTAGTTTAATTTTCATGAATGCATTTACCAGTGAATGGTGACTGAGCGACAAACGCTACAATAAATGCATAGAATGCAAGTAGAAAACAATCAATTCAGTTCAGCAATTTGAAGCGAGACAAGTAAAAAGAAAACAATGAAAAGAAAGATGTCTGCCCGAGCCGAGGTAATTAACTAAATGTACTTATCTGACCCTTTCGATGAAAAACGTGCAGGTGGAGAAGCACGGACCTAAACCCCACGCTCACCGCGTTAGCACCGGGGTTGGAATTGGGGGGAGGAGGGGGTCTGAGTGCACCGACATTGCAGCCGGTGACCCTGGAGGGAAATCACCACAGTCGATGAAACAGCTGAAACTTGGCATTCTTTCATTCTCTCTCTCTCTCTCCACAACGACGGAAATGGTCGCACTTGACACTCTTTCCTTCTCCTTCCACAACGACGGAAATGGTCGCACTTGACACTCTTTCCTTCTCCTTCCACAACGACGGAAATGGTCGCACTTGACACTCTTTCCTTCTCCATCCCTACATGGCCACTGCCAATGGAAGAAACACCAAGCAGGGCGCCGATGTCGCTGCTTCACTAAAAATAAATGATATGACGCCTCGAGCATCCGGCGACACTTGTTTAAATAACTTCGCTGACGTCACCAAGTCCAGCCAGTCCAATCACTACTGTCCATCCCACCCCACTCTGACTGGTCAATTCACAAGTTGAAATTCACTGGTTGGTCAGCGCTAAAACGCCAGTGAAGTCCACTACACTGGTAACGCTTTCAAGTTATTCACATGCACAGGGGTCAATTCTGTACTGACACCGGCTCAGGGCAATGAAAAAACCTCTAAGGCTACGGCTCAGCAGACGCATAGTAAACATTTCTAATAATACTAATAACCACAAGGCATGAAAAAACGTTGTCTCGCCACACCTCCCTACCACAATGAGAAAAATGTTATAGACATGACATTTTTCACAAGTCACAATTCAAACAGTCAAAACTCTCAAACAACAGGGGACCCCGGGTTACGTGGTCTATACTAAACTCAAAAACCATCGCACCACACAACCACCTGACCATCACACTGGCCCACAAAACTCTCACACTCCACCCATCACATTCTTCTCTGCACAGCACACTCCAATAAACAGCCAAACACATCAAATCTTTCTCATTCCCACACCCTCCAACTCCACACCAGTCTTCCCACAAGACTCAATTCCTTCCTCTCCCACATCCTCCAACTCCACACCAGTCTTCCCACAAGACTCAATTCCTTCCTCTCCCACATCCTCCAACTCCACACCAGTCTTCCCACAAGACTCAATTCCTTCCTCTCCCACATCCTCCAACTCCACACCAGTCTTCCCACAAGACTCATGCTCAACCTCCGCACACTTCTCCTTCCGCCGGGTAGAACACATCAACACCGTGGAACACATCAACACCCCACTCTCAGTCTCATCCTTCAACTTCTCCCTCTCACACTTCTCCTTCCGCCGGGTAGAACACATCAACACCGTGGAACACATCAACACCCCACTCTCAGTCTCATCCTTCAACTTCTCCCTCTCCTTCCGCCGGGTAGAACACATCAACACCGTGGAACACATCAACCATCTCACACTCAGTCTCATCCTTCAACTTCTCCCTCTCCTTCCGCCGGGTAGAACACATCAACACCGTGGAACGCATCAACCATCTCACACTGACTCGCCTCAGCAACAACCTCCTCAGCAACAACAACCTCCTCAGCAACAACAACCTCCTCAGCAACAACAACCTCCTCAGCAACAACAACCTCCTCAGCAACAACAACCTCCTCAGCAACAACAACCTCCTCAGCAACAACAACCTCCTCAGCAACAACAACCTCCTCAGCAACAACAACCTCCTCAGCAACAACAACCTCCTCAGCAACAACAACCTCCTCAGCAACAACAACCTCCTCACACTGACTCGCATCGCCAATGCCAGACAACACAACTCTCTCCCCAATGCTGGTCACTCCACAATCACGCGCCACGTGGCCTCTTTTCCTACACCGGAAACACCTGATATGCCTAGGAGACTGGCTCACACAGTGCAGCAAGGCATGAGAGCAACAAGGTGAATCAAAAGCAAAAATGGCAGTTCAGGTCATGTCACAACACTCTCGCTCAAGGCACAGACACTCCAAATTTAACTGTAAAACATGAATTCAGATTTACTTTACTTATTGCATTTCGTTCAAATTATCCCAAGACGAAGACCCCAAATGTGACGTACTTGTTCTTTGATCAAATTAACTCGTTTAAATGTCTAGGGGAAGAACCAAAGCACGCACCTTCATTCCTCCATTCACACGCTAGATGGTAATTGTCTAAATGAAGTAATGGCAAAAACGGTATCAATTCAAAGGAAGTAGTTTAATTTTCATGAATGCATTTACCAGTGAATGGTGACTGAGCGACAAACGCTACAATAAATGCATAGAATGCAAGTAGAAAACAATCAATTCAGTTCAGCAATTTGAAGCGAGACAAGTAAAAAGAAAACAATGAAAAGAAAGATGTCTGCCCGAGCCGAGGTAATTAACTAAATGTACTTATCTGACCCTTTCGATGAAAAACGTGCAGGTGGAGAAGCACGGACCTAAACCCCACGCTCACCGCGTTAGCACCGGGGTTGGAATTGGGGGGAGGAGGGGGTCTGAGTGCACCGACATTGCAGCCGGTGACCCTGGAGGGAAATCACCACAGTCGATGAAACAGCTGAAACTTGGCATTCTTTCATTCTCTCTCTCTCTCTCCACAACGACGGAAATGGTCGCACTTGACACTCTTTCCTTCTCCTTCCACAACGACGGAAATGGTCGCACTTGACACTCTTTCCTTCTCCTTCCACAACGACGGAAATGGTCGCACTTGACACTCTTTCCTTCTCCATCCCTACATGGCCACTGCCAATGGAAGAAACACCAAGCAGGGCGCCGATGTCGCTGCTTCACTAAAAATAAATGATATGACGCCTCGAGCATCCGGCGACACTTGTTTAAATAACTTCGCTGACGTCACCAAGTCCAGCCAGTCCAATCACTACTGTCCATCCCACCCCACTCTGACTGGTCAATTCACAAGTTGAAATTCACTGGTTGGTCAGCGCTAAAACGCCAGTGAAGTCCACTACACTGGTAACGCTTTCAAGTTATTCACATGCACAGGGGTCAATTCTGTACTGACACCGGCTCAGGGCAATGAAAAAACCTCTAAGGCTACGGCTCAGCAGACGCATAGTAAACATTTCTAATAATACTAATAACCACAAGGCATGAAAAAACGTTGTCTCGCCACACCTGTAGACATGACAATGAAGATAATGACATGCATGACACACTATGTGCTACACCTGCAGACATGCCAACGAAGATAATGACATGACACACTATGTGCTACACCTGCAGACATGCCAATGAAGATAATGACATGACACACTGTGCTACACCTGCAGACATGCCAATGAAGATAATGACATGACACACTATGTGCTACACCTGCAGACATGACAATGAAGATAATGACATGACACACTATGTGCTACACCTGCAGACATGCCAATGAAGATAATGACATGACACACTATGTGCTACACCTGCAGACATGCCAACGAAGATAATGACATGACACATTCTGTGCTACACCTGCAGACATGCCAATGAAGACAGTTCTGTGCCCTGTGTCTTGCAGACATGCCAACGAAGACAGTTCTGTGCCCTGTGTCTTGCAGACATGCCAACGAAGACAGTTCTATGCCCTGTGTCTTGCAGAAACAAGTGAGCCCTGTGGCCCAGGAGAGGCAGGTGGAATTGCAGCAGCAGCACGCTTTGCATCGCCTCCAGCAGCATGCCTTGCAGGTGCGCAGCATGCCCCGGGGTGGGGTGGGGGGTGAGAGTTGGGGGGGTGAGGATGAGAGTTGGGGGGGGGGGGGGGGGGGGGGAGGTTGTTTGGAAGGTAGGGGGTGGGGATGAGAGTTGGGGGGGGGAGGGTGGAAGGGGTGTTTGAAAGGTGGGGGTTGGGGTGAGAGTCGGGGGGGAAGGGATGTTTGGAAGGTAGGGGGAAGGGTTGTTTGGAAGGTAGGGGGTGGGGATGAGAGTTGGGGGGAAGGGGTGTTTGGAAGGTGGGGGTTGGGGGGAAGGGGTGTTTGGAAGGTAGGGGTTGAGGGTGAGAGTTGGGGGTGGGGGGTGGGGGAAGGGGTGTTTGGTAGGTGGGATTTGGGGGAATATGGGGGATGGGGGTTGTTTGGTAGGTGGTGGTTTTGGGGGGGATGGGGGGGGGGGTGGGGCAAAAGAAGGGGAAAATGAGGAGATGAAGTGGGAAAGACAGAAAGTTGATTATATGGGTTCATAAAGGTAATAGCAGTGGTGTTTTTTTGGGGGGTGGGTGGTGGGTGGGGATTTGGGAAAGAGGTGGGGAAAAGGAGAGTTTGATAGGTGGATAATTTAAGGTAACAGCTCAGCTTTTATGTGTCAGCTTTGATCAAGTTGCGGCTGAAGTGGGGAGAAGTTGTGGATGAGGGAGGAAAATGTGCAGTTGATACATACACTCAAAAAGATATAGCCTGGTGAAGGAGAAGTAGGATATGTTAAAATCATCCATCCTGATTCTAGGTGGTTTTCTCTTCCTTCCTTCCATCCTTCTGTCCTTCCTCCGATCCTTCTGTCCTTTCTTCTATCCTTCCTTCTATCCTTCTGTCCTTCCTTCTAGCCTTCATCCTTCTTTCTATCTTTCCTTTTCTTCCTTTCCTTTTTGTCCTTTTTTCTGTTTTCTTTATTTCCTTGAGCAGATAGCTGGTAACAATGTATGAAATGCTATCTAACACAGGGCACTGGGAGGAGACATGACAGAAAATGGAATAGAAGGGGAATCGCTACTGAAGGGGGCAAACGTTGGGGGGGGGGGGGGGGGGGGGGTGTTGGAGAGAAGAGGTGGTTGCACTGGGGATGAAGAAGGGGATTGGTGGGAGGGAGAGGCGGTGTTTGGGAGGGAGAGGGGGATGGGTGGGAGGGAGAGGGGATGGGTGGGAGGGAGAGGGGATGGGTGGGAGGAAGAGGGGATGGGTGGGAGGGAGAGGGGATGGGTGGGAGAAAGGGCGGGGAGGAGGGAGGGGGTGAGTTGCATACTGTGAACTTGAAGCATGGCGTGCTTGTACTTGCGGCCAAGAGCATGACGCACATGAACAGAGCTCCCAGCCCTGGACACACTGGATACAGCAAGAGCTGTCCTGCTGCCGTTCTACAAAGCAGCTTGCCGTTTCTGCATGAGTGCCGCAGTCCAAGACCTCCTATGGGCATGACTGGCAGAACTGTTCCTTGCATGAACCGTTGCAGTGACGCCATGTGCAAAGCAGGCCTTGTAATCTGTGGAGTGAGGCGCTGATGCTGCAGGCAGTGCAGCTTGTTTCAGGGTCAGACTTCCACAGTCGCTGGAGTGGATTCGGATGCTGGAATTGTCTGGTCTTGTAGGCCCTTGTGGAGCTAGGTAGCTTGCCTTGCTGTTGAACCTGGAGCGCAAGACTGTGGCAGCAGATCTGGTCTGCGTGAGAGACTGCTCTGTCTTGAAATGAAGTGGGCTGCTGTGACCTGGCTGTCTCTGATCAGTCACACATGACCAGACTATCTCTGATCTGTTACGTGTGACCAGGCTGTCTCTGATCTCTGTTACGTGTGACCAGGCTGTCTCTGATCTCTGTTATGTGTGACCAGACTGTCTCTGATTACTGTCACACATGATCAGACTGTCTCTGATCACAGTAATATGTGACCAGACTGTCTATGATCTCTGTTATGTGTGACCAGACTGTCTCTGATTACAATCACATGTGATCAGACTGTCTCTGATTAGTCACATGTGACAAGACTATCTCTAATCACAGTCGCATATGACCAGATTGACTTCAGTCACATGTGACAAGACTGTCTCTAATCTCAGTCACTTGTGACAAAACCATCTCTGGCCAGTCCAGTGTGACCAGGCAGTCTCTGATCACATTCACAGTCTTGTGTGACCAGGCAGCCTGTGACCACATTCAGAGTCTTGTGTGACCAGGCAGTCTCTGAGCACATTCACAGTCTTGTGTGACCAGGGAGTCTCTGACCACATTCACAGTCTTGTGTGACCAGGCAGTCTCTGACCACAGTCTTTTGCGAATGCTGGCTGTCTCTGATTGCATTGAGCTATTGGTTGTCTCTAGAGAGCTGTTTTTTGGCTGTTTCTGGCGACTGTTGTGTGCAGTGTGGACAGCAGGCACAGTACTGAATTTGCGTGTACCGGCATGGCTGCAGCATGAGTGCTGCATTGAGACTGACCTCGGCGTTTCCTACAGCACCAACTGGTCAGCACTTTTGGAAATGTCCAGCTCAGTTGGTTCAGGAAATGTGTATGCTTCCTTTGCCTGGTTTTTAATTCTATATCAATTTATTTTATTTTATTTTATTTTATTTTTAAATCCAATACTCTTTTGGACAACTGGCTGTCAAGTGGTCTGGATTTATTTATGTGTTTGTTTGGTTGTTTTTTGTTTGTTTGCAGTAAAGGGTAATCTGTATTTGCTTGTGCTACAGGCCACTTCAGATCTCTGAAAGGTAGGACTTGAAGAATCTGGGCATACCTGTCAAGACAGTTCGGTAGAGAGGTTCTCATTGGCTGATAGGCTGCATCACATGTCTTTGACATGACCTGACTATTATATCGATTTTTATCAATTTTTATCAATTTTTCTTTGTGGTACCACATCTTGTGGAAACATTTCAAGGCACCTGTGTTTGAAATATTTCTGATGAAATAATCATTTCATACCTTTGTGTTTGTGTACAAAACTTAACAGAATGATTGAATTATGCACCAATCAAATATTCACCACCCGGATTCTCAAGTCTTTCCCTTCCAATATTTTAATGTAAAAAAACTATAAAAATTTGAGAATGAAAACTTAATGTTAATCTTGTCATGCATAAGCAACATACCTATATTTACATCTCTGCTTGCTTGTTGACTCTTGATTTTTAACACAAGTCACTCTGGAGAATAAAAGATGATGCTTGTATCATGATACTAATGCTCTCACTTTTCTATGACCTTCCCTCGAGGATATCATCTCTCTGCACCGACTCGCACCTCTGTTTTTCTCCTAGCGTTGGCGGCAAGTAAAATGGAGGATGTTGGTGCTGTTTGAACGGAAGGTCATTAATGAATTTCTGCTGTTGACAACTCTTTAGCTTGAATGTGTGGCTGTTGTCTGTAACCATGTAGCTCATAGTAGCGGTGTTGGGGGGGAGACATGGTTGATCGTATGGTTTGGGGGCCTTGTAGGAGTGAACAAACATGTTCGTCTTGTTTATGCCTGCGCGTAAGTTTGGCATGCAGGGTAGTCTGCGAGATGTGCGTTTCAGTTCTGGGCATAGTTGTGTCACCGTTCTGCCTCACAAGGCAGTTAGCAATGTGTAGAGACAGAACTCGTCTTGTGTTGCACCAACTGTGAGCGGAGTTGGGAAGTGGTGGCTGGTGGTGATGTGGATGTCACTGCCTCTTGTTGTAAAGGCAAAGGTTGTCGGTCTTTACAGCCCCTGATCATCCTTAGCAGGGTCTCACATTGCTTGACACTTTACCCCCTGGTCACAGGGCCACTTGATGATGAGACCTTTGTTGTCTTCGATGTCTTGTCACTTTTGTGTAGGGGAGATGGGCTGAGTAACAAGACAGTAAGTTGTAGATAAGAGCATCCAGTCTGCAAAGGTGGAAGGTGTATGTTTTATGTGTGATGTGGAAGTCTGTTGTTCACCTTTTGATAATTAAGCTGTTGACTGTGGAAAATTTTTCTGTAACAAGGGAACTGCAGGGCACCAAGGGTAGACGTAAAGTTAACCCGCTTTTTGCTTTTACTTTGCCCCTGAGGTGGAATTTGAAATAGAGAATTTGCAAGCTGTTGTGCGCAGCAATCAAGGGAATGTTTATTTTCTATTTTTTTGTTTTTGTTTTGGTAATGACATTATTGTTTAGGTTTACAGGTTAAATTTTCTAAATCAAATTTATCGTAGAATGGAAGAATAGCAGTACTGAACTGCTTTGGAGCCACGTGTTGCAGAAGTGGTATGAAGTCTGCAACCTCATACAACATCCTGATACGTTTCTCTTTCTGTGAATTGTGGTTGCACTGTGATTATGCAAACTAAGTGACAGGTTCCTGAAATCAGTGCTTGCAGGTGCCCCAACTTTCTTCATATATGTCATGATGCAAATGCTCCCCTATGTATGTCAATGCTCCATTGTTTGTGCCAATGCTCCCCTGTGTATGCCAATGCTCCCCTCTGTATGCTACTGCTCCCATCTCCATGCCCATGCTCCCTGCTCTGTGCTGATGCTCCCGTTTCTCTCGCAGCAACCAGGAAGCTTGCAACGCTCGCCCGTGCCTTCCCCCCCGCTACCCAGCTCCCCTAGCCTCTCGCGGGGGGGTCTGGGGGGGAGTGGGGGGGTGGTGGAGGGCTTTGGTGGGGGGGCGGAGGTCCACCCCTCCAACCTCTACCAGCATCTGCAGCGCCTGCACCTGCAGCAGCAGCAGCAGCAACAGCGCTCGGAATCTCCGCCGCAGAAGTCTCCCCCTAGCTACGCCCAGCTCCTCCAGAACCTAAACCACGGCCACCAGCGAGCCAGCTCTCCGCCCGGCTTCCCCAACCTGCACTCCATCCTCGAGGACTTTGCTGACCACGCCCCTCTCCAGGACGCAGAGATGGCCGAGGCCGACAACCCCTCCGGTGCTCCCCCTTCCCCCCGCACCCCTAGCTCGGAGTACCTCTGCTCCGGTGGGCAGGAGGCCCGCCAACGACAGTTTGCCCGCAACCCCCAGATCAGCATCACTGACACGCACGGCGTCGTCACCGATGTGTGTCCAGGGGACGATGAGAAAGACCTGGGAGGCAGCAGCCAGGAAGGACATCTACCCCCCCACAGCCCCTTCTCCACCCCCAGCCCCCCTGAACCCCCCACATCCACGTACAACCCCTTTGCAGGGGGCGTGCCGTTGTACCTGTACCAGAACTGCATCAACACCAACCTTTCCAGCATCCCCCCCATGCCTGTGGGACTGGGCGATGGGGGGTGGGGTCTGGAGAGCTATGGTCTGATGGGAGCTCTGGGACAGCTCTCCACAGGCATCGCAGCTCCCCGGAACCGAGCCAGCAGAGCGTCGTCGGCTGGTCACTTCCGCCGCCACCACACCCTCCATGAGACGCGCTCCGACAGCGGCTACCCCCTCTACCTGCCCCTGTCTGTGCAACACTCGCCCTTCAGCGACCTTGATGCCCTGCCCCACAAGAAGTCTGTCCACCACTACCACCACCACCACCACCAGGCTGGACTGAAGGGGGGCAAGTTGGGCCGACGCAGCCCCGACCTGCCCCCCCACTCCGCCCCCACCTCGTCCCCCTCCTCCCCCCTGGACCTCTCCCCCAAGAAGACTGCCAACGCCATGGACTCCAACTCCAACCCGGCCCCTCTCAGTCTGTCCTCCTCCTTCAGCCTCAGCAACGGCTGCCACTCCCAGGGCTCACCCTCGCAGTCACCGGAGCCCAGGATCGAACCCGAGGGCTTCCGCATCGACATCAACCCCTTGGCATACCGCTCGGCAGAGGAGGTGTTGTCTGCGGTGAAGGCCACGCTTGAGGCTCGCGTGCCGGAGGCAGCGTACCAGCACCACCAGAACATGGTCAGGGTGCACACCGCCTCCGCCGCCCTGGAGTTGGAGGTGCAACAGACAGGTGACATTCCGGGTCTGCACGTCCGGCGCCTCTCGGGGGATGATTCCCATTACACTCAGCTGTGTCAGCAACTCCTGCTGTGCATGAACAACTGATGAGACTGCAGACTCGTGTCTACCGTGCTATTCTGTGTGCTGACGAGGCTGCAGTCTCGCGCCACCACGCTCTTGTGTGTGTGCTGAAGACGGTGTTCCATTTCTCCACTGCGCTCCACTGCATGCGCTGACAGCAGCGCTCCAGTGCTTGAAGAGACGGCTCCACGTCGCCATCCTGTGAATGCTGTAGTGTGTGCATGGAGCAGTCGAGGCCAGGGGCTGAAGGGTGGAATGTGTGTGTGTGTTGTGCGCTGCCATTTCTGGTCACAGTCGAGGATGCTGTCTGGTGTGTCATGAGTCCCGTGATTTGTGTTGGGACTATTTGTCCCTCGGCTTAGGTCAGTGTCCAACCTTACAGATTTGCCAGGGCTCTCACCCGACATGCCCTGCGGTAATGCCTGGCCCCTTTCCATGTCTGCAGGCAGAAGACCAACGGCTGTCCTGGGAAAACAGCGCAGTCTATCCGCAGAATTGTGCCAGTACTCTTCACTTCTCATCTTGCAGTGATGAAACTTACTCGTCTGGTTCTCCTCCGAAAGTTGAAGCTGCGTGTGACGTCTGTGTGTGAGGTGGTGTTTCAGTTTCATTTGAGGCAGAAAGGCATCATCAGCTTCACACTTCTCCAACAGGTTCACCCAAACTGGCATTCCACCTCCGCATGTCGACCCGCCTGGACTGCCCGGATGCCCTCTCCTTGCATGCACCCAGATGCTGCGGAGGCAGGTGTAATGGGCTCGTCTCCTGGCCAGGTCATCATCTGTGTCATCTGATCCGCATCCTCTCCCTTGTTGACTGCCAACATTCCAAGATTGTTCCCCTTTTGACTTACCTCTCTGCCAGTGTCCAGTCGAGGTGAAGCTGCCGTACCCAACCAGCGGTGCCCTGTGTGTGCAGGATGAAAGAATTCAGACCACGACTCCAAGGACAGAAGACAAGCATTGGCCGGCTTTGGGTTACTCTGTTGTTCCCATGTCTTTTAAAAAAATAATTTTTAAAAAGTTTTTTTTATTTTTCTTGAAGCCTTCCTGTGTGCATTGCCTGAAGGTGTAGCGTGTCATGTGGACCCCAGTATTGGATCCTGAATGTGTCTTGCACGGCAGGAGTTTTAGTGTGTTGGCCTGCCAGGAACGGCGCATACCTGTACACTGCATGAGCGTACATGACTTTCATATGCACAACCATCTTGTACACTCAATCTTTCACATACACACACACTCATGTGCAAGCATACACCCATGCGTAAAATGGCATGCACACACACACACACACACACAACAAACTTGAACAAACTTGTACACATTTGTACACACAATAATGTCTGTATGCACAGACACCCAAAAACATATTTGTAACACACAGACATGAGCACACACATGCCATACTTGCGCATAATCACTTACTCACACATCACTCCCCAACATGAACACACACACAGACATGCACACGAACACACACACAGACATGCATACACACATACACACACACATACGTACACACACAGACATACACACACACAGACATGCACACACACACACACACAAACTTGCACTCACAGTCATACACACTCACTGATATGTACACACACATGTACATAGATGTACACACTTGCAGACATAGATATACACATGCATAGACATACACCCACACACTCACACACACACAGAGACATAGATATACACATGCATAGACATACACACACTCATACATACACACACACACACAAACATGTACACACACACACACACAGGTACATAGATGCACACATGCACAGACATAGATAAACTCATGCATAGACATACACGCACACACAGACATACACACACACACACACACACACATGTACACACACACACACACAGAGGTACATAGACGTACACATGCACAGACATGGATATACTCATGCATAGACATACACACACGCACACAGACAGCAAACGCACACACAGATCCCATAGCATCCTAATGGCACTGTGAGAAGAGAGATGGCCATGGCGGAGAAAGAGGAAGACAAACAATGTCCACACGCTCAGGTCCCTGACCCAGAAAACTCTCCCTGCCTGTCCACCATGGGCAGAGAAGACAGTTGGTGCTTGACATCCCCGACCCCCAAACCACCGTTCATTCCTCTGCCGAGCAAAGCTGACGCCCTCTAGAGTTCAACAAGTAGCGGGGGCTGTTTGATGCCCCCCATATCAGCTGGAGCTCCAGAGCAGCAGAAGCAGCCAGAGGGAGCTAGCTGTACATTCAGACCCCGAAGACACTCAAGGTCACTGCAAGAAAAAGGGGTCACCGAGTGTGCTTTTCTCTCTCCTATGGACTGGCCGGAGGTGAACGTGGAGTATGTGGGTTCGATACCCGAATGAGA
>JAWQFJ010011293.1:45000-47500 GCA_034096865.1 Theodoxus fluviatilis
ACTAGAGAGATCTCTGCCATGTTGTTCTGTTTGAGTGAATGAGTGAACTAGAGATATCTCTGCCATGTTGTTCTGTTTGAGTGAATGAGTGAACTAGAGAGATCTCTGCCATGTTGTTCTGTTTGAGTGAACTAGAGAGATCTCTGCCATGTTGTTCTGTTTGAGTGAACTAGAGAGATCTCTGCCATGTTGTTCTGTTTGAGTGAACTAGAGAGATCTCTGCCATGTTGTTCTGTTTGAGTGAATGAGTGAACTAGAGAGATCTCTGCCATGTTGTTCTGTTTGAGTGAATGAGTGAACTAGAGAGATCTCTGCCATGTTGTTCTGTTTGAGTGAATGAGTGAACTAGAGAGATCTCTGCCATGTTGTTCTGTTTGAGTGAATGAGTGAACTAGAGAGATCTCTGCCATGTTCTGTTTGAGTGGACTAGAGAGATCTCTGCCATGTTGTTCTGTTTGAGTGAACTAGAGAGATCTCTGCCATGTTGTTCTGTTTGAGTGAATGAGTGAACTAGAGAGATCTCTGCCATGTTGTTCTGTTTGAGTGAACTAGAGAGATCTCTGCCATGTTGTTCTGTTTGAGTGAATGAGTGAACTAGAGAGATCTCTGCCATGTTGTTCTGTTTGAGTGAACTAGAGAGATCTCTGCCATGTTGTTCTGTTTGAGTGAATGAGTGAACTAGAGAGATCTCTGCCATGTTGTTCTGTTTGAGTGAATGAGTGAACTAGAGAGATCAACATTTAGGAAACCACACCAACTCTCCAGATATACAAACTGTTGTCTGTTTAATGGCATCAACAGATGCATGCATATGTTATACATGTATAAGACGTGAAGATTTTCAGTCGAAGAGAAGAGGCACTGTCCATGGACAATGTCACTCTCCTTCGATAGGGCATCTGGCCTATCAAATAAAAGTTCAAAGTTCAAAGCACTTTCCCGTTCGGCCAAGGAGATTGAAAATTCACTTTCCCGGAAACAAAACCACTGGCCAGAAGGGGGGGAAAAGCCCAACCACAGTAAGTACACGAGTCAAATAAATACCAGTGTCACTTCTGAAATACGTGTAGCTTTAAACATGTATGCGATATCATTATGCTTGCTGATAAAGCAGGAGATAATCTTCATCACATAGTTTTCAACCCTAAGTGTACTTCGATTCTGATTTAAATCGGAGGAAATCTTGGTTGCCAGTTCGGGGAAGTTTAGATCGATTTTTTCCTTACCCGAAGAGAACATTTGGTTGTCCCGCACAGTCGGGCAATCGCCTGAGTCTGACCCTGTCATACAATCAAAGCCGAAGACTTCTTACAAAGGGGCGGTCGTTGACAGTCTGCCCTCGAAGTACCATCTGCTCAGCTGCGAATACCGCTTCCGCAAGCCACAAGTGACAGCGGGCGAGCGATCTGAAGCCCTTCGCACACGAGGCGATTCCACACGTTCCACACTGCCATCGCACATGAGGCGATTCAACACATTCCCCACTGCCATCGCACATGAGGCGATTCCACACGTTCCACACTGCCATCGCACACGAGGCGATTCCACACGTTCCACACTGCCATCGCACACAGACATCGTTTATGCATGTTTAAATATATTCTGCATGAATAAAGTCCACTACTGTGTCATCTTTAATGCCATTACTCGCGCACACAGAGCGCTTGGGGCAAATAAAGCCCGTTGCAGTCCCTAAATGATGTTTCTGAGGGTTATTTTACCCGTCGACGGCCAGTGCGGGATCGAAGACGCCATTTTGAAAATCGTCTGAATCACCTCGGATGCGTGCTTTTCTGTTATGCACAGCGCTGAGTGAATCACGC
Organism: Theodoxus fluviatilis; assembly: GCA_034096865.1. Taxonomy (NCBI): domain Eukaryota; kingdom Metazoa; phylum Mollusca; class Gastropoda; order Cycloneritida; family Neritidae; genus Theodoxus; species Theodoxus fluviatilis. The sequence continues at coordinate 46,824 of JAWQFJ010011293.1, forward strand.
CCCAAAATTGCTGTTCAGGAGTGAAGCACCTGCAGCGCTGTGCAGCGCTTCGCATCGCTGCGCCTCCTGAACAAGCCTATTGATGTTCACCTTCTACATTCATATTCATTCACGCACACACAAGGTTACAACACACAAGGTTACAACACACAAGGTTACAACACACAAGGTTACAACACACAAGGTTACAACACACAAGGTTACAACACACAAGGTTACAACACATAGAAACGACACAGGGTGGCAACCGATAGGGAATTGCAGGAAAGTAATAAGCCAGAGTTCTTCCACCCCACTGATTGAACCACGGCACTGCGGTTGTAGCGGAGCAAGTTTTGCCGTTTGACTATGTGCAAGGCGCAGTGCCGTGGTTCGATCCCTGGGATGGGAGAAAATCTGCATTATTAATTTATTACTGATATGGCTCTGCGAGTTTCAATGACACTGTAGAAACTCAAGACAAAATAGGACAATTTATATTCAGTGGGACCTGCGAATAGCGACCCTCTAAATAGCGACTACCCTCGCAATAGCGGCTGGTCAGAGCCGGCACGGATCGATTTCTTAAGAAAATTACCTCTAAATAGCGACTAACCTCGCTATTGCGAATAACGACCCCCCCTTGCCGGTCCCGATCGCTGTTTTTACTTGCGAATAGCGACTCTCTCTTCCCTGGG
>JAWQFJ010011293.1:52500-55000 GCA_034096865.1 Theodoxus fluviatilis
GGCACGTTTCCAAGTATGGTATTCTAAAAGCCGGTGTCCCACAGGGATCTGTACTAGGCCCCCTTTTATTCTGCTTATTCATAAATGACCTACCCTTGCATATCACAGATAGAAAGGTCTCATGCAACATGTTTGCAGATGATACAACGCTGTCTATCGCGGACAGCTCAACCGAAACTGTGGCAGATAAACTCCAAAAGAGTCTTGATGAAATATGTTGCTGGTGTCTTTCAAATCATATGGTCCTCAACCCATCCAAAACCAAGTATATGGTGATAACCACAAGGCAAAAACATCAACTACATCCTTTGTCACTCCCACTCTCACTTGATGCAGAGCCGATAGAAAAGGTGAAAGAACACAAAGTGCTTGGGGTGATGATTGACGAACAGTTAGACTGGAATTCACACATAAATCTAATGTGCAAAAAGATTTCAAGAAATCTCTTTCTACTGTCAAAGCTGAGGCACTTTGTAGACACGGAAACCTGCAAAATATTTTTCAGTGCCCACATCATATCACACATCAATTACGCATCAACATTGTGGGATAACTGTAGTGAAGCTAATTTGAAGAGAGTTAATTCACTTTACAGAAGAGCTTCTAAGCTTATGATCCCAAATAAATCTCTCAGCACTGAAAGGAAAATGGAAATGCTTGACATTTTGCCTCTCCATAAGCATCTGCAACTCAATAAGTGTGTGCTTGTGAAAAAGGTAAAAGATGGCCGAACACCAGAATATCTAACCAAACTATTTGAGCAGTCATCATTCAGAGGTCGTGACAAATTTCTCCTGCCTCAGCCTCGCATTGATTTGTTCAAATCGAGCCTATCTTACTCTGGGGCTGCTCTGTGGAATACACTGCCTGATTACATAAAATGTATCAAATCTTTGCCTATGTTCAAAGATAAAATTCGCATTATTCTCAGGCATCATCCTATGACATAGTTTTCCACGCTTTCATCTGGCGTCTAGACAGTGGAACGGCTAAGTGTGTATTTATGTATATGTCCATCCCTCACATATTTGCTTATTTCAGTCCACCCCTGATGACATATCGTGGGGTTCCGGATGATTGGGGGTGGGGGATTAGGGGAGGGAGTGTACACCAGGGGGGGGGAGGTGGGGGGAGCTTTGCCTACAGTATGTTTATTGTTTTTAAAATTTGATTGTTTAGAAAATTGTTTTTTATGTATATTGGCATTGATAGTTTGATTCCAAGTTCCATATTTAAATTTTGGCTTCTCTGGTAAACTATCTACCCGTTTTTTTTAGTATGTTTAAGGAAATTGTACATGTAAATAACTAGCGATAATTGTAACTGACTCGATCTCTCCTCCCCTCACATCCACTCTCTCCACTCTAATTGAGTCATCCCACCGACTCTCTCATCTTCTGTGCTCCCCTCTCCCCCTTCCCCTGTTCTCGCCCACTCTATTCCGGCTACAAGGCCACCATCTTTGTTTCAAAACGATTTCTTCTACATAGTCTGAGATTTCATGAACAACTTTATTATTTTAAGAGTTGGTAACCTTATACTTGTTTTAATTCCTGCAGCACCTGACCATATAGGCAGTTTTCCTTCATATACATATGGATAGAGGGATGTAGTGTTGTAACTTTAAACATTAAGCAAGACATCCTTCTTTCAATCATTTTTGCTTCGTTCCTTCTTTCCATTACTTATTACTCCCCATCGTCCTCTTTTCCTACTTTTTTCACACTTTCGCTGTCATTCGTCCAGTTTTTCTGTCTTTCATTGCTTTCTTCAACTATTCCTTTTCCCCTTCCTTCCTTCCTTCCTTTCTGCGATGCTTTCTTCCTTTATTCCTCCTCCTCCTTTGTTCCTCCTCCTCCCTATCCTCTCTCCTCCCCCTCCTCTTTTTTCTCCCTCCTCTTCCTCCCTCCTTCCTCCTCCTCCCTCCTCCTCCTCCTTCCTCCTCCTCCTTCTCCTCCACATCCCTCCTCTTCCCTCCTCTTCCCTCCTCCTCCCTCCTTTCTCCTCCTCCTTCTCCTCCTCCTACTTCTTACTCCTCCTCTTCGTCCTCCTCCTCCTCCTCTTCGTCTTCCTCCTCGTCCTCCTCTTCCTCGTCCTCCTCTTCCTCGTCCTCCTCCTCCTCGTCCTCCTCCTCCTCGTCCTCCTCCTCCTCGTCCTCCTCGTCCTCGTCCTCCTCGTCGTCGTCCTCCTCGTCATCGTCCTCCTCGTCCTCCTCGTCCTCGTCCTCCTCGTCCTCCTCGTCCTCGTCCTCCTCGTCCTCCTCCTCGTCGTCGTCGTCGTCGTCGTCCTTCTCCTCCTCCTCCTCCTCCTCCTCCTCCTCCTCCTCCTCCTCCTCCTCCTCCTCCTCCTCCTCCTCCTCCTCCTTCTCCCTCCTCCTCCCTCCTTCTCCCTCCTCCTCCCTCCTTCTCCGTCCTTCTCTCTCCTTCTCCCTCCTCCTCCCTCCTTCTCCCTCCTCCTCCCTCCTTCTCTCTCCTTCTCCCTCCTCCTCCCTCCTTCTCCC
>JAWQFJ010011293.1:60000-70000 GCA_034096865.1 Theodoxus fluviatilis
CACGACCGCTGCAAATGGACCGAAGTTGTTACACCAAAGAGAATCTTGCCCCCAACAGTGTTCGATGTCGAATCTTCTACGGAGGCCGACAAGCTTGGAGCACTTGCAGCAAATCTGGGCGTGTCCATGGACTTCATTCGGGCATGGCCTGAGGAGCTACGTCTGCTGGGAGCCGTGGCAGTCTTCTGGGTCCGTGAGTCAAAGCCTCGAGTGTCCTGCCATCACCTGAACGCCCTGCTGGTAGGAGTGTGCCGCCTCTACTCGTGGCGGGAGCTTCGCATTCGCAGAGCAGGCAGTAGGCCGGAACCGGAGGAAATCTCTCCTGCTCACTCAGAGCATGGGAACTCAGAGCTGATGACAGTCAGTCGAAGGAAGGCATCCACTGAAACTGAACCGCTGCAACAGAGGAGCGCAGTACCTCTAGGACAGGAGACTGATGTCGGGACTTCAGAAGATAACGACCCTCACGCTCAGGCCAGGCAGGACCGAGGCGACTTGGGCAACAAGGAAAGCGGAGTCTGCGCCACATCTGAGGCAGAAAAAACATTTCTTGCTCACTCAGAGCAGGGGATTTTAGAGCAGAAGACGGTCAATCGAAGAAACTCATCCACCAAAAATGAGCTGATGTATCAAAGAAGCGCAATACTTTCAGGAGAGGAGACAGATGTTGGTACCTCAAAAGACAACGATCCTCACGCTCAGGCCATACAGGACAGAGCTTACTCGGGCAACAAGGAAAGCAGAGTCGGCGTCACTTCTGAACTCAAGGCTGAGAGAGGCATCAGCTCTAGAGACAAACAAAGGATTCAAATCAAACCTGTCGACGCCACCTGCAAGACCATGTCCACGAGTGAGCTGGAAAACCTAGTCGACAGTCTGCTAGAACTTGGCCTGCCTCAGAAGTACAAGGCCGGGGATAGCCCCAAAGTGGCCACTGTTCACGGGTTCTCCCAGCTGGAGGCCTGCCTGCTCCATGCCATAGTCCTCTGTAGCGCTCTGCAGTGGCCACTGTCTCCTCCTCGCCTTCAGCTCTTCTACAATGCTACTTTCATGTACCGCTTCTGCAATCGCCTGAAGAGCTCCAAGCATCCGGAGAGAGTTATGCAGAAAGTGCTGGGCACCACGGCAGCAATGGAGACCTTCACTTTCATGCGGGAAACCATCATGGGTCAGTTGCCTCGGGATGTCTTCTCACCAGCTGATGCAGCCTCCACCATGGCCCCTGAAACATCCCCAAAGGGTTCTCCGGCCAAAGGAAAGGGTTCTGCCAGATCCAGGAGAAGCAAGAAACGATGAAAAAAGGAAATGAAATGATAATTGCCAGGCTAACAAGAGCGGCTTTGCAGGAATGTGTCTTCTTAGGTGCGTTTTCCTTGAGTGAATGATTCAGGTTCAAGACGTGAAAAGGAATAATGCCTCCCCCCAAAAAGCACATATGGAAGAAATGTTTTTGCATCATCAGCTTATGGCAGAGGTTTATACCGAATCAATAAAGCTTAGCTTTTGTATGAGAATTAATGGCTATATCCCCTATCCACACCCTCGTGTCGACTGGAACTGTTAAAAGTGCGTGCCAGACAGACATCAAAGTTGTTTCGGGACGTATAGAAAAGCGGGAATCTACGATGAGATGAAGAGAAACATTCCCCAAGCGTTATAAAGCCACAAAGACTCATGAAAAACATGTATCTTCTCTGTAACTGACATGACTATTCTATTTGGGTTTGCCCAAACGAGAGTGTCACTGAAAAGTGACTTGCAGATGAACTGTAAAGCTTTCTTGGCATGCCTTCAAGTTAAGCTTAGCTCGTCCCTGGCCAGTCCTGAAGTTGTGACAGTCACTTTTCATCGCTCAGCAGCCTTAAAACCAAGGACGATGGTCTCGTTGAGATGTGTATGTAGCGCAAACGTTTTGGTAGAGATGGTTGGTATTTTGTATATGCATACATGTATCGCCTACTGTTGATGAAGTATTGTAGTATTGTTTAAATTATTGCGAGTTAGCCTGAACAAATATTAGAAAGATACTATAGACCTTGTTTATTTGGTGTTTGTCATTAGACAAGACAGGCTCAACTTATTTTTACCCACACTTGTACAGTTAAAGAGTCTTTCAGATATGATTGTCACTCATGTGTTGTTTGCATTGATGACTGAGTTTTATTTACGCATTCATTAAGATTCCTCTCAATGTTGAAGCATAATATTTTGTTCTATATGAGTGTTTTCTTTGTGCATTATAAGAAAGTGTATGTACAGAGCGTTTTATAGCACAGTTACTAAGATAAGTAATCTAATGTGAGTTTCTTGGCGATGAAATTATTATTGCTTTTCCATGGCAAAAGTTGTTTCCTTTTGCTTCATAAAACGTCTAAAATTCATTTCCTATCAGAAATTGCAAGGAATAGTGTACATGAGAAGTAACATCCTTTCACTCTACTACAAGTTTAGAATTTTCAGCCTTCTGTGTTTTTCCTAGGATAGAATAATTTTTCTGCAAGGGGGGTATACAGGTACTGATATAAGTAGTTCGTCAATACTGATGCTCCTTCTGCTGCAGATGATGATGACAATGAATGATGACGACGACGATGAAACAGCAGTGGTGAAGGTGGTGGTGGTGGTGGTAGTTGTAGTAGTAATAGTAGCAGCATTAGTAGCAGCAGTGGTAGTAGTAGTAGTAGTAGTAGTAGCCGCAGCAGCAGTAATAATAGCAGCAGCAGTAGTAGTAGTAGTAGTAGTAGTAGTAGTAGTAGTAGTAGTAGTAGTAGTAGCAGCAGTAGTAGTAGCAATAGTAAGAGTAGGGGAGGGGGGGGGGGGGGGGGGGGGGACTGGCGGCGGTGGCGGCGGCGGTGGTTGTGGTGGTGGTGGTGGCAGTACCAGTAGCAGCAGCAGCAGTAGAAGTAGTAGTAGTAGTAGTAGTAGTAGTAGTAGTAGTAGTAGTAGTAGTAGTAGTAGTAGTTGTTGTTGTTGTTGTTAATGGTAGTGGCATTACTAGCTGCAGTGGTGAGAAGCGTTTACGTGCCTTGGTTCTGTACCGGCTCCGGACTATTTGACGTCTCTTTTCCATCCTTGTAGTTGGGGCAAAGATTATATATATAGACAGGTCATAACGAGCTTTTGCTATATAAAGTTACAAGACGCTGCACCAAGCGGCAGGGCACATGGGTGAATCAAGGGGAAGTAATCACACCGCTTAGCGACAAGACGGCAAAGAAACTGCCTGTTGATTGGAGGATTCTATTCAGGGAACCAATCAGAGGACTGCTTTCGTGTAGATATGGCGGATATGTCTACTATTTGCACAATTCATGGCGGAGCTCTCTCCGGTTCGCACAGAAAACGCTATATTTTGGGATACTAGAAACCCATCCAAAGAAAATGTAAGCCATGAACAGCATTAATTTATCAAAGCTGTATGTTGAATGCATCAAAAGGTAGTGAAAGATCCTACTTTTTAACAATCGAAATGCAGGTCGCAGGTCGACGCTTGATTGTAACTATAATCTTTGCCGAAGCGGCAACTGAATTCACTTCATCGAATGACTTTCTGGCAGCAAATCACCTTCTTGACAGGTATGTATTGCTTTGCATTTCCTAAAGATATTCCACAGGGGTGTATTCGTTGATAAACAAGCTTGCATTCTTCGATAATAATGAAAAATAGATCGTTCCCAGTCAAACCATACCATGTAGATCTAGGTCGAGTTGGATTTCACAACGCCTGCTACAAAAAACAAAGCCAAAACACCCCCATTATTGCAGCAAATCATTTTATTACACATTACACCGTAAATTTATTCACAAAAATGATCGGAACGCATCAGAAACGCGTCGAGAAACAAACAAGTTTACATGTCGCTAAGCGGTGTGATTACTTTCCTTGATTCACCCAAAGACCCTATACAATAAGATGATTCGTTAGGCACTCGGCCTATATAAAACATGATGACGGAGCCGAGAACTATAAATAGCTTTCGACAGAGACGCCCCAAGCGGAAATCGTGACGCTCGAGTCAAGGAAGACAATCTTCCACATACCCACAACAGAAATCGTAATGAGAATTAATCACTTTTATATTATATTATATTATTATATTGCAAGTTTTTGAATTAAATATCGATAACTAAACAAAGGCTGGTGAAAAAAAATCCTTCTGTCTGTAAACACAGTATCTGTAGGCCTACTTTTGCTGGCCGAGCCGCTCGCTGCGATAGTAGCGAGATAGAAGGATTTACTGAGTACGGTCATGGCTCATGCCGTGTAATTTTATGTTTATTACTATAGAATTGCATAGATCTACTGTAGTAGGGAAACACAAACAGATATTGTAAGCAAAAAAATGCAGATTTCATGATTTCCGTATTGCTTGCGGTGAAAATAACTTGCCGTGTAAACAGCCTGCATGGTCACTTGATATACGGTCACGTGCAAATAGCCTGGGCACTAGATACACGGTCACGTGCAAATAGACAACCAAATTAAAAACTGTTCACAATAACAGGAAAACCACAATAACAGAGTTCACTATAAGTGGACTCCACTGTATCAACAAATTTAATAGAAAACTACATAACTAGTTTTCAACTTCAATAATGCTCATCTCCACAAAGCGAGTTGCCATGTGTCAACTGTCATGTTTGTAAAACCTACGTGCTTGCATTTTATTATGCTAGCTTTCCGGCATAGTGTTTGTAAGTTTTGTTTATCTTTATGACCTTTTTTTTCATTCCTGCTATGATCGGTTGCGTTTATTCATTGCGATGAAATGTTTTGGCCACTATTATTCACTATAATAAATTCCACATGCATCATTAATTTAATACTCATCAACATTTTCGCAAACAAAAATTGTATGAATTCAGTTGCCAAAACTCTTCAACTCTGATTCAGAATCACTCAATTGTGATCAAGCCTCAAGGCGATATTTATCATCTAACGTGAATCATTCATTATCAAGACTGCTGAATAAGACTGAGGTGCTGACGTGACTAAATCAGCAGATTTTCGAAAACAAATATCGGCACACCTACAAAAGCAAAAGCCACAAGCTTCCTCCACCAGTTCAGCAGATTTAGATTACACTTCAAGTTCTGTATTTTATTGCGCTTAGCTCAAAACACATTTATATAATCATTACTTACCTCTCTTTATTTTTCCACGGAAAACGAAAAAACGACTTCTGTGGACACGCATAGCGTGAGTTAACACAGTTATTCGCACTGCAATGGCCACCTCCTTGCCTTGATTTCTTCTTCGTGGTCGACATTTTTGACCGGCTAATCACAACTACGACTTCTGTGGACACGCATAGCGCGAGTTAACACAGTTATTCGCACTGCAATGGTCACCTCCTTGCCTTGATTTCTTCTTCGTGGTCGACATTTTTGACCGGCTAATCACGACTACCGCTTGGTGGCGCGCGTGACCCTAATTTCGCCGGAAGTGACCGGACGAATCATCTTATTGTATAGGGTCTTTGATTCACCCATGTAACCTTCCGCTTGGGGGCGCAACGTGTCTCGATCCTCACAACAATGAGCTAATGATCTATCTTTGTGTAACTATAAGATCTTTGGTTGGGGTAAAAGTAATTTCATGTACAGCTATGGAGAGAGAGAGAGAGAGAGAGAGAGAGAGAGAGAGAGAGAGAGAGAGAGAGAGAGAGAGAGAGAGAGAGAGAGAGAGGACCGCTTGGTCAGTACGAGTTACTTCTCTTCGACCTCTGCTTGCCCGTACCGGCGTCTCCGTTACGTGAAGCTACCACAATACTTGTTGAGTTTCCGTATTACTATGCTTACTACGTTAGTATACCTAATTATCGTCATCGCCGTCATGATTCTCTTCGACAACAATACGAAAATATATTTTTTCTGTCTTGTCTCCTGCTGTCAACAGTCTCCGCTTTTTAGTGGCAGCTGGAGCTTCCCTTTCACCACAGAGTCGTCATTTTGTGAACATCAGCAACATACATAATTATACAGTTTTATCAAGTCAGGGGAATCTTTTCTTCTCAACATAAATTTGAGCTTTGTGTTCTCACTAAACGTCTGTCTGAATGTGTGTGTGTGTGTGTGTGTGTGTGTGTGTGTGTGTGTGTGTGTGTGTGTGTGTGTATGCGTGTGTGTATGCGTGTGTGTATGCGTGTGTGTATGCGTGTGAGTCTGTGAGTCTGTATGTCAGTCTGCTTACCTGTTTGTCTGACTGTGTGTGTGTGTGTGCGTGTGTGTGTGTGTGTGTGTGTGTGTGTGTGTGTGTGTGTGTGTGTGTGTGTGTGTGTGTGTGTGTGTGTGTGTGTGTGTGTGTGTGCCTGTTTGTCTTTATGTGCCTGTCTATCTGTCTGCCTGCCTGCCTGCCTGCCTGCCTGCCTGCCTGCCTGCCTGCCTTTCTGTCCGTCCGTCCGTCTTTCTGTCTGTTTGTCTGTCCGTCTGTCTGTCTATCCGTCTGTTTGTCTGTCCGGCTGTCCGGCTGTCCGGCTGTCCGTCTGTCCGTCTGTCTGCCTGTCTGACTGTCTGTCTGTCTGTCTGTCTGTCTGTCTGTCTGTAGGGAAGGATGGAGAAAAAATGCAGAGGGAGAGAGAAAAGGGAGCAGATGGAGGTGGTGGGAGGAGGAGGTGAGAGAGGGAGGAGGGGAGTAGAGGGAGGTGGTGGCGGGACGGGGAAGGAGGGAGGGAGGAGGGGGAACATAGGGAAGTGGTGGAATGAGGGAGGGAGGGAGGGATAAAAAGGAGCCGAGGAAGGGAGGGAGGGGGAGCGAAGGGAAGTGGTGGGAGGAGAGGGAGGGAGGGAGGGGAGAGGGGAGCAGAGAGAGAGATGGTGGGAGGACGGGGAAGGAGGGAGGGGGGAGGGGGAAGCAGAGGAGAGTGGTGGGAGGAGGGGGAGGAAGGGGGAGGGAGGAAGGGGCGGGAAGAGGGAGGAGGGGGGGGGGGGGAGGAGGAAGGGGGAAGGAGGGGGAAGATGGAGAGGGGAGAGAGGAGTGGGAAGGGGGAAGGAGGGTGAAAAGGGAGGAAGGAGAGGGAGGGAGGGGGAAGGGAGAGGTAAAGGGAAAATCCCGATATCATCTTTTCCCATATTATTCTCTCACTCTTTTTTCTCCTATCATTGCACTGTAGTTGTCCGTACACTCGATCGTCTGTTTCCGAACTCCTGATATGCGCACATCTATGCACGAGTGTAGCAGGCGAAGCCCGGTTTCGTTTTCTTCCATGCACCTCTCCCGCTCTCTTTTCTGTCATGTTACACTCCGGACACTGGGTCGTCTTTTACCGTACGCCTGTGTAGCGGCAGTGCCGGGCAAAGCCCACACTAGTCCATAATAGTAGTTTTTCTAGAGTGCACACTATCTTTAAAAGTAGTATGCTTTTATTCCCTTAATACATGCTGTGCATATACGCATCCTTGCCTTTAATCTGATCGTATATAAAAGCAAAAGTGTAGAATACATTTACTCTCATGTGTTGACTCCATGGGCGAGTGATTACGTCAGTTGACCTACAGTCGCTTGCGGCTAATGGGTTCGGCGTTCGAAGCTGCCTGTATTCTGTAGTTGCAGGTTCTCAGCTCACACTGCTTCTCCCCATCCAGGAGTACAACCGGGCACATGCGAGGGCTGCGATGGGTCACCACTGTGCAGTTAACCCTCCCTTGCATGCGGTCGTGAGCCAGCATCGGGTTAGAACATTCCCCAGGGAGTGGATTTGGAGCTGGCACCTGACTGTGTGCACGGTATCTGCATGTCACTGTATGTCGTCAGGTGCCTGACTGTGTGCACTTTATCTGCATGTCACTGTATGTCGTCAGGTGCCTGACTGTGTGCACTTTATCTGCATGTCACTGTATGTCGTCAGGTGCCAGGTGCCTGACTGTGTGCACGTTATCTGCCTGTCACTAGTTGTCGTCAGGTGCCAGGGTGCCTGACTGTGCGTTCTGTCACTAGTTGTCGCCAGGTGCCAGGGTGCCTGACTGTGCGGTTCTGTCACTAGTTGTCGTCAGGTGCCAGGGTGCCTGACTGTGCGTTCTGTCACTAGTTGTCGCCAGGTGCCAGGGTGCCTGACTGTGCGTTCTGTCACTAGTTGTCGTCAGGTGCCAGGGTGCCTGACTGTGCGTTCTGTCACTAGTTGTCGCCAGGTGCCAGGGTGCCTGACTGTGCGTTCTGTCACTAGTTGTCAGGTGCCAGGGTGCCTGACTGTGCGTTCTGTCACTAGTTGTCGCCAGGTGCCAGGGTGCCTGACTGTGCGTTCTGTCACTAGTTGTCGTCAGGTGCCAGGGTGCCTGACTGTGCGTTCTGTCACTAGTTGTCGCCAGGTGCCAGGGTGCCTGACTGTGCGTTCTGTCACTAGTTGTCGTCAGGTGCCAGGGTGCCTGACTGTGCGTTCTGTCACTAGTTGTCGCCAGGTGCCAGGGTGCCTGACTGTGCGTTCTGTCACTAGTTGTCGTCAGGTGCCAGGGTGCCTGACTGTGCGTTCTGTCACTAGTTGTCGCCAGGTGCCAGGGTACCTGACTGTGCGTTCTGTCACTAGTTGTCAGGTGCCAGGGTGCCTGACTGTGCGTTCTGTCACTAGTTGTCGTCAGGTGCCAGGGTGCCTGACTGTGCGTTCTGTCACTAGTTGTCGCCAGGTGCCAGGGTCCTGACTGTGCGTTCTGTCACTAGTTGTCGTCAGGTGCCAGGGTGCCTGACTGTGCGTTCTGTCACTAGTTGTCGCCAGGTGCCAGGGTGCCTGACTGTGCGTTCTGTCACTAGTTGTCGTCAGGTGCCAGGGTGCCTGACTGTGCGTTCTGTCACTAGTTGTCGCCAGGTGCCAGGGTGCCTGACTGTGCGTTCTGTCACTAGTTGTCGTCAGGTGCCAGGGTGCCTGACTGTGCGTTCTGTCACTAGTTGTCAGGTGCCAGGGTGCCTGACTGTGCGTTCTGTCACTAGTTGTCAGGTGCCAGGGTGCCTGACTGTGCGTTCTGTCACTAGTTGTCGCCAGGTGCCAGGGTGCCTGACTGTGCGTTCTGTCACTAGTTGTCGTCAGGTGCCAGGGTGCCTGACTGTGCGTTCTGTCACTAGTTGTCGCCAGGTGCCAGGGTGCCTGACTGTGCGTTCTGTCACTAGTTGTCGTCAGGTGCCAGGGTGCCTGACTGTGCGTTCTGTCACTAGTTGTCAGGTGCCAGGGTGCCTGACTGTGCGTTCTGTCACTAGTTGTCGCCAGGTGCCAGGGTGCCTGACTGTGCGTTCTGTCACTAGTTGTCGTCAGGTGCCAGGGTGCCTGACTGTGCGTTCTGTCACTAGTTGTCGTCAGGTGCCAGGGTGCCTGACTGTGCGTTCTGTCACTAGTTGTCGCCAGGTGCCAGGGTGCCTGACTGTGCGTTCTGTCACTAGTTGTCGTCAGGTGCCAGGGTGCCTGACTGTGCGTTCTGTCACTAGTTGTCGTCAGGTGCCAGGGTGCCTGACTGTGCGTTCTGTCACTAGTTGTCGCCAGGTGCCAGGGTGCCTGACTGTGCGTTCTGTCACTAGTTGTCGTCAGGTGCCAGGGTGCCTGACTGTGCGTTCTGTCACTAGTTGTCGTCAGGTGCCAGGGTGCCTGACTGTGCGTTCTGTCACTAGTTGTCGCCAGGTGCCAGGGTGCCTGACTGTGCGTTCTGTCACTAGTTGTCGCCAGGTGCCAGGGTGCCTGACTGTGCGTTCTGTCACTAGTTGTCGCCAGGTGCCAGGGTGCCTGACTGTGCGTTCTGTCACTAGTTGTCGTCAGGTGCCAGGGTGCCTGACTGTGCGTTCTGTCACTAGTTGTCGCCAGGTGCCAGGGTGCCTGACTGTGCGTTCTGTCACTAGTTGTCAGGTGCCAGGGTACCTGACTGTGCGTTCTGTCACTAGTTGTCAGGTGCCAGGGTGCCTGACTGTGCGTTCTGTCACTAGTTGTCGCCAGGTGCCAGGGTGCCTGACTGTGCGTTCTGTCACTAGTTGTCGCCAGGTGCCAGGGTACCTGACTGTGCGTTCTGTCACTAGTTGTCGCCAGGTGCC
>JAWQFJ010011293.1:75000-119957 GCA_034096865.1 Theodoxus fluviatilis
TGTATGTATGCAGCCTCACCAGAAACCGATAAATCTTAGTGCGCTATTTGGGTCAGTATGACTGGCGCTTCGAGTAGTTTTGACGCTTAACTTCTCATGCAGTGTGAGTGCTCATCTAGCCCAGCACTAGTATGATAAAGTGGAAGAATATCTTGAAAAGAGTTACTTATCTTTATATCAACAAAGCGCAACTCTCTCGATTCACCCAATAATATTTCTTCTGTCACGATTCGAGAATGTCGCCAAACAACCTGTCTAGCAATCAGAGAAAAGACAAAAAATCGTTTCTGTAATAATCGGCTTCAATGCAGCTCATCGGAAGAAAACGCAACAAACGCAGGTGACAGCAACTTTCTTTTGTGCTGCTCTCGAACAGGAAGGCTGGAAGTGGAAAGAAATAAATGTGCTGACCCCCGAGAACAGGCATCGGTTTGCCCAGCAACGAGGACGAGTCATGTCCATGGCCCTCAATGGTCCCTTTGACACCTGCCCTGTCCCTACAAGGTGTTGCCTCCAGATGCAAATCCCAGGTAAGCTCCACCGCGCCAAGGAACAGCCCCATAGTGTCACTCCGTCCTCTCTCTCTCTCTCTCTCTCTCTCTCTCTCTCTCTCTCTCTCTCTCTCTCTCTCTCTCTCTCTCTTTTTGTCTCTCTCTCTCTCTCTCTCTCTCTCTCTCTCTCTCTCTCTCTCTCTCTCTCTGTTTTTCTGTCTCTCTCTCTTTCTCTCTCTTTCTTTCTCTCTCTCTCTCTCTTATTTTTTTTAAAAATGTCGATGAAATGATATTGAAAGGAATGTATATATTCTGTTATGATCTTTGCTATGTGATTTGTTTGCAAACTGTTAATGGCTATTGCTACCACTTTACTGCATTTCTGCATTAAGTACTTACAGAGTTCAATGTTGAGCGTAAACATCCATAACGTAAACATCCGTAGAGTTTACGCAGACTCCTGCACCGTTGTGGATGCCCTCGCTGAAAGTAACAAACCCCGGCACTCAAGTGGCCTGAGAGTGAGTTGCGCCAGCGAGACGAAGACGTAACAGACAAGCAGAATGAGGTAAGCAGAGGTGACGTAGACTCTAATGGAGTCAATGGGGTGACGCCTGCCAAGCAGGCCGCGGGATAAACATGAGGATCCCCTTCCTGCTTTTGGAAGAATCTCCCACAAAAACCATTCCCTTCTCCCTGAGTTGTGGCAGGGGATGTGAGGGAGAAAGAAAGCGCCGAAAATCTAGCTGTATGGTTTACACGACGAGGTCCCCCACGAGGAGTCCAACAGCGGGCCCATCAACAGCAGGGAACGGGACACCGTCCGATTTCATCTCCGACTTGTCAAACAGGAAGGCCGAGTCTGCCAGCGCCAACCCTTTTTTTCTTGGCGTGCACTGGAAGGAATCACTGATGCAAAGCAAAAACAGCACTGGGCAAGCAGAGCCTCCTTGTCTGACTTATACACATTCCTCACTGATTCAAACACAGACATTCACATGATTAAAACATCATTATTTCCTCCGTGTTGTGCATGTTTTTCGTGTGTGAAGCATTTTGTCCGCTGTGTCTGTTGCTATACGTAAGAATGTTCACTTTCTGGCAGGAAATAGCATGATGGAAACGAATTTCTAGAACCAAATGCACCACCTCGAGGGGTTTTCTCCACAAAGATTACACAAAGGCTCTTCTTGGGGTGTAAAAACGCTTGAGTACTCACTGGAATGAAGAAAATAAACTATTTTCCTTAGATGGATGGGGATGGGGTTAGGGCGGTGCGGTTTGCGGAGGGTCTTCATTTTGGAAACGGTACTGGTACATATTCATTTCCGTTTTTAATCTCTAATTTCAAGGGCGTTATTTTTTAGGGGGGGGAAAAGCCGTAACATATCCTGTTGTAATGGGAAGAAATCGTTTCTTATCTCATCTGGCATTGCTGGAATTGGTCAGCAACGTACATCAGCGCTACACGTCACGCCGACCCTTTGACCTGCCTGGACACCCAGCAGCCTCTCTCTGGGGGTCCCTCAGGAAACCCAGATGTCTGGGGGAGATAACCCTGGCTAACGACATGCCTATCTTCATTGGTACGGACATGAGACTTTACAGGGTCACTATTCTCCTGAATGGCTCCCTGATGCTGATAAAACCACCGATCCTCACCACTAACTCCCATTTTGATGTTGCCTTTATGGCAAAAACCAGTTGAAGAGATAAGAGATGTCTTCCAAGATGTTTTGTGACCACTAATGTGTCAGTCACCGCTACGCAGGTTGGTCCATGTGGCCTTGAAGCTTTGCTAATCATGGAGACTAACGCTTCTTAACGTGCTGTAAAAAATTAAGGGACGGTAAAAATTTTCATTTTTGGAATGTCTTTCAAACTTATGGACAGCTCTACTGGTGACGTCAGTAACGACGAAAACGACGGCAAAAGCACCCACAGCAACAGCATAAAGCTGGAGTTCTTTTTTTATATTCATACATAGGAGCATTTTAACATAAAACAAAGCTACCGCCAGATATCCCACAATTACTACGATGACCTCATCACCAACGAAGAAGTGAGCAGTAAGATCTCCGCTGTCATCGGTCCCATCGAAGACCTCCAGACAACGGTCAACAAACGCAAGTTGAACTGTTATGGTCATGTCACTCCATCAACCGGCCTTTCGAAGACCATCTTGCAAGGCACTGTGCCAGGAAGAAGAAGAAAAGGCAAACAGCGAAAAAGACGAAAAGAGAGTATCAAAGACTGGAAGGCAAACAGGCACAAGAAGGAGAGAGAGTATCAAAGAGAGGATGCATTTGTCCTTTGACAGTTCCCAGAGGGCGGCAGAAAATTTAGACAGCTGTCGAGAACTCGTCAGAATATCACATTTGTACCCAAATATCCCAGCTGAAGCTTACAGTAGTAGTGGTAGTGGTAGTAGTGGTGGTGGGGATGGTAGAAGTGATAGTGGTGGTAGAAATGGTAGTAGATTATATCATTATAGTTAACTTTATTGTCTCGAAAGTGGTTGCAGCTCGTTGGCTCGAAAAGTACTATTTTCCTGTGGTTCCAACCAAGACGTTCACAAAATGAGAAACAGCGAAGCCGAGGCTGAGAAGGGAGCATGACCGGGAGTACCAGTCTGAAGGAAGCAAGCAAATCAGCTGGCAATTCATCATGTCATAAGAACCAGCACAGACAGGTGCACGATAAAGAAGACAAAGGCAGAAATCACGCAAGAGGAAAGGGAGCACTACAGGCAAGACAAGTGGGAGGACGCGTCAGGGGCGCCCATAAGAATACGTGCAGCCAGGTCGAATGTCAGCTTATGAATGAACTGGCTTTTTATTGCCGGGACAAACTCTCACAGAGAGATACACGAAGAGCAAAATCATCCTTCACAGACCCAGGAACGCATGACAGGAAGTTGAGAGATGGGTTCCGCAGTTAATCAGCTCTGTGATCTGAGAGGCTTAAATTCTCCGCAGTCTCCCAGCTCCAATCCGTCTGATGACGTCACTTCTCCCACGATGGCGTCTCCACAAAAGATCGTCTGTCGTCTGGATTTTTCGTTTTGCTTGTAGTTGAATCAAGGTGTATTTGAGTTTGCCCTGGGAACCAAGTGATTGAATGTGGCGGAGATAAAGTGCGCGATGTCGGTTCTTGACTAGTGTAACCTCTTCTGTCTGTGTTAGATGTATTGCTGGCAAGAAGATTAGAAAGTAAATAATAGTTTCCTCGGCAACGTTCGTGACTGATCACCTAGGTCGCTATTCAATGGTACAAGTAGTCAAATCTTGGAAGAGTCTTACCATAGATATATGATGTTTACCATTATTGTTTGTATTATTTCAAAGGTGTGTGTGCGTGCGTGTGTGTGTGTGTGTGTGTGTGTGTTGTGTGTGTGTGTGTGTTGTGTGTGTGTGTGTGTGTGTGTGTGTGTGTGTGTGTGTGTGTGTGTGTGTGTGTGTGTAAAAGTTAACAAGTACAGTCAAGAGGGCATCACTCTGAAGCGTTGTTTAACAAATATAATTTTAAAAGAAATTTGATAGAAATTTGATAAACTACTTTCACGGCACGGAAGAGGTAGACTTTAAATGGTGGGAGACTGCATGGATGAGTTGGTAAGGAAGAGCATTAGAATACGGCGTCCGCCGCCTTGATATATCCGTCGCCAGATTGAATGCTGTGGTCCTGTCGCTTTCGGGGTCTGCTCCAGTAGCAATCGTACAGCCGGGCCCAAGCAGCACCAATGTGCCATGCACCAGGAATCTCGAAAATGACTATGTTCAAGAGGAATAGATGGATGGAGTTTTACGGCCTATGAGCCTCTGTGGTCTAATTAAGGCCACCGATCACGAAAAAGCATTAGTGTTGGTTAGAATAAAAGCAAGTCATATAAATATTTCCCTAGTTATTCGCCTCTAACGAATCGCATAGAGAGATGTGGTAGGTCTATTCTTTTTTATTTCCTTTTTAATAATTTTTATTTAGATAGTGAAGTACAAGGCCTACACCTAGAGCAGTTTGCACTCAAACAACAATTAGGAAAATCTGAAAAGGTGTACATATATTCAAATGATGTAGACATCATGAGAAATGGTGAAAGATATGAGATTTCGAATTGAAAGTGGGGAGGGGGTAAACAGAATTATGAGATATTGGGCAAAGGGCTTTATTTGTTACTGTATGTATTATATTTATATTTGTAATACTGGGGACAACTTGGTCTAAAATGTTTCCAATTTCCCATTTCTGAAAGTAATTCTGTCTTCATTTATTTATGTAGATTGGAGGACTTGCCTAAAGGGCTCTAAAGCTCTTTCATAAATAAGACGTTTGGCTGGATTTATATACCAGGTAATTTGGCTAATATTAAACTAAGATTTACAATATTACTTATCACCAAATATATAATATTAACATTTATGAAATGCTGCCTTCCTGATTGCTATATATTTCTGTAGTTTGCACCATAAATCTTGAATTAGTTGACACTCCCAGAATATATGTTCTTGTGTTTCGACACACCACCAGCAAAATGATGGGTCTATTTTTACCCCTAACCCACAGGGGAATGTCCATGAAGGCAAACGCTCTTTTTCTCACTGTCCACACGGGGGCACCCTTCGCAGTGTTTTGCAGACCTGCAGTGGTGGTGTCCATCTGTCTCGCACGCGCCCAAACTTCGATGGACACCCACTATACTGACCACATTGTGAAGCTCCTACATCCCATTTCAACCAGAAGTGCACGGTATCACCAGTTTGTCTCCATATAGCTCCTTCAGGTCATCGTAAGGGGTTTCCTGCCTTGTAGGCATCCACCCTTTTCCCCAGGGGACTGTGGAACTCAATGAGCAGGAGTGGCTGCAGCTTCTCTCGAACGTGCACTCACAAAAAATGTACAAGCTGAGTGCAACGTCTGCCTGCCTCATGCCGTTTCCCGTCCTCGAGCAAATTAACTCTGGACGAATACTGACGGCTACGAACAGCAACAAGCATGGAGGGAACCGGCTCTTTGTTGGAACGAGTCCCAGAGAAGAAAACTCCATTGGAAACTGTCAGATACATGCAGTCATCTCAATCAGGAGACCGGGAAGCAGGAATAGCGGAAACGGGCAGCTGGCAGAGCTCGAAGGAAGCGGGGTTCCTTGCCACCAGGCGTTTTCCGTTTTGTCTCCCGCCTTGCTCCCGTCGCTCTCATTACGCAGAGAATAAGCTCGTTGGCTTGGAATAGCATCTGCGCCACTGTTCTCCTTGGGAGCCAAGAGAAGGACGTGCTTGCCTAGGGATTAGTGATATCGTGTGTTTTTGTAAGTTTTCTTCATTGTTGTCTACCTCCAAGCTCTAGAGTGCAAGCCTCTGGTAAATGAAAACTGTCAGGAGTTAATAGTTGTGTCCTACCATGGGCAATGCTGATGCAAGCTCGCGAGTTTGCCATTCAGTGTAACTCTGATGTTGAAATTCACGGATGTGATGACAGAATACTTTCTTTCTTCAAAATGAGTGGGGACTATTATGTTAGATATGACGTTGAGTTATTACAGAAAAGATATATGTCCACAGTTGTCATGATAACATATACCTTATTCAAACACCTGCCAATGTCTACTCACGCGATGGAGTAACATTTCCATCACTTTTACTTCACACAAATGACGAAGGTAAAGGGTTATATTTTGACTGCTGCCTGTTATACAGCTTTCCAATATGTTTCGTAAAAATTAGTTGTTTAAAAATGTAATCATTACTTTTTTTTTCGAGCGGCTTCGGCCGGATGTAACTCATAAAAAAATTTCTAAGCATGTTTACGCAGAACGCAGCGTAAATCGAAAACCAATCCCCCTTTCCGTCAAATCAAAACAACTGCTTTAGACCTTAGAGCAATGCCAAAGTTTTGCCTCCACAACAGAAATAGCATCGTGCAGGCGTGGATGCGCCAGACGCAGCCAAGTCTCAACAGAGGGGGCAGTCAGGCTGGCGCACTCCTGGTCCCATGGATTCTGAGCGAGGCTTTATGGCTCCCCTGATGCTCCATGGATGGCGATATCGGCAAAATATGAGTGTAGGCAACAGCAGCGACGCCATTTCTATCTTCCAGTGGTGCTGACTGATTCCCCTGGTGCTTGGAGCCACGTGATTGATCCGTCAGACTGCACGCGCTTCCCGCCGCTCCACCTGTCTGGGTTGTCTCCCCTGCCATGCCGAATGACGTCACTCTCTACCCCAAGAGACCGAGAGAAGCTGATGCAAAGTAGCCTTGTGATAAAAGCTGTTTAGGTTTTATGGGCAAGGGATTGTGCGCAAGTAACTTTGTTACACACCAGTGAGTTTAAAGGCAGTTTGTCCGAGAGAACCTGATTGCTGTCTATTTGCTACAATGAAGTGCAAAGTTTCCAAAACATTTATCTATCAAAGAACATTTCGCTCAAAGAGAATAATCTGATTATGAGAAACAATCTAGTGAACACCGTGTGTTCTGTCGGAAACTAATAGTAATACTCACGGGGAATTACTTGGAAAACGGCTAGTTGCACATGAACTGAGTTCTCAGGCAGGTATCGTAATGTAAGTATATCTTAATGTAGAATTTATATGTCGTAAACTTACATGAGCTGGTATGTTGAATGTGCAACAGCAATCTATATGAATAAAACTAGTACGATTATCATTGTGAAATGTTATGCAATCGCGCAGACAGTGCAAAATGTGTCTACGCGAGCGTGTAGTACTACGCTACTGAGCTTGTCCTTGGGTCTACGGGTCTGTCCGACCGTGTTTGGTCTGCACACCAGTGTGCAGGATGATAAGTATTGTCGTCTTAGCATGCTTGTGTATCTTAGGTCAGTGTGTCTGTTTTACTATGTCTGCTCCTTTGTCTGACGGCCGGTCGGTTGGTTGGTCAGTCGGTCGGCTAATCGATTGGTTGGTCAATCATTCGATCGCAGAGTCGGTCAGTCGATTGATTGGTTGATCACACATAATTATAATCATCACCACCTCCGCTGCAAACGCCACAATTATTGTCACTGTCGTCGTCGTCCTCGTAGGCCTATTAACTGCAGCAACATCTGACTCGAGTTATTTTAATAAAACTCGCTATCTTCACTTGTTTATTTTCTTCTCCTCTTTACATTCCTCGAGCGGTAACTTGTGCTGTGCTGTTCTTGCGCTCACTTCTATCCGTTTATCCTGCTTTCTCTCTCTCTACTCGCTATCCATCTGTATTACCTCCCCTACCAAACCAACCACCCTCCCCGTCAACATCACTGCTCCGTCTCTCCCACCTCCTCTCCGGCTTTTTACTACAACGGTAGCATTTCGGGGGAAGAAAATAATCACCAGGCACCAACATTTTCTTCGGCGACTTCAGGTGGAAATCGCGATAAAGCTTTCGTCCAGGCCCTCTTCCTCGAGCCTGCCGCTCCCTAGTGTAGCGTTGGACCCGCTTGCCCCGTCGTTCTCCATCACCTTCCATCTCGCTGGCTTGCGTTGTTTTGGCGCAAATCCCTTGCACAGCGCTACACCGGGTGTCGGGTGTCTCCGCTAAGAAGAGCCTGAAGGGGCTACAGTCAAGCAGAGAGGTTTTTCCGATCCGCGCCTGTTTTCTCTCGTAGCGAACTTCCCCGGGCACTAAACACGCCCGTGTCCCAGTGACAATACGATGGTGGAGAAGTAAACAGTGCAGAGGAGGGAAGCGGGTTTGATGGGGTCTCCAGCTGCGCAGCCCTGCACCGCTCTGTGGTCCTGCTTTTCGCAGCGGCACTGGCTGATTCGGAGAGGAAAGGGGGAGTGCGAGTGCGAGGGGTTTGTGTGAGGGTTACTGCAACAGATGAACAGCTAGTGCTCTCCACGCGAGCTGCGTCAACAATGTAGATTCGAAAACTGAATAACATTACCCCACCCCCACCCTTCCACTTTCTTCTTCCCTTTCCCTCCCCAAAAACTATTATTTAGGAGAGACCAAACAAGCAAACTCACTAAAAGATGTTTTCGAACGAAAAGTTTGTGTCATGTTAAAAAAATTGCACGTGACGATCTGTGGTCCTGTCCGATATGGCCTTTGATGGAACTGAAAATAATCATACAAGACAAACAGACTCCGGCTTATTCGGCACTGACTCAATGAACAACTTGCCTTGCAGACACGATCTTATATCACCGTCAGGAATTTACATGTATAAAATATTGTAAACTGAACACTAAAAAAATCTAAGGTATTGTCATATCCTAGACCGTAGAGTATCCTAAATCGTAGAGCGTGACCTACTTGCATATTATTAACGTTTTCTTTCACCTTATTAACCGATCAAATGGTACTTTCCTCTAGAAATGTTTGTGTAATCGCACGCAGCAAAGACAAAAATCTTTGGGTCCGAGATTTCATAAAACGTTCACCGTTACAACCGGCTTATCACAGTTAAGATAACAAGAGTAGGCAGGGGGAGGGTGGGGGGTGGGTTGTGGGGAGTCATCTCTGCGGGTCATTGTCCAATCACAAGATTTGGCGGGTGAACACGTCATGTTAATAATATGCAAGTAGGTCACGCTCTACTTTTTATGATACTCTACGGTTTAGGATATGGCAGTATCAATAGTCATCGAGAACTAGCCAAAGGATTCCCACGTAATCCTCGTTCTATGAAAACCAAACCCCCTTCTTATCTCGTCTTTGATTACAGACGAGTTTTGAAGATGAGAGGGGTACATCAAAAAGTGCAGTTTTATGTCGCATCTTTGTGGCCAAATAAACCTTCGCGAATGATCAGAGAAGCAAGAACTTTGCAAGCAGCGTCTCCCATGGACTCCCCAAACCTGTGGACCCTTGGACAGCCCTAGACAGACCGAGAAGACGTAAGCTGTTTACAAAACCTTTCGCCCCTTTTAGCGGTCTCTTTGATCTGTGTTTGGCGGTAACGATAACAAACTTCAAGGCCGCCACGGCAGATAAGTGCGGTGTGGCTTCTGTTTATTTGGTTACAAGTTTCCCGACTTTTCTCAATACATCCTTCAGGCACTCAATAAGAACGAATGTGGCTGATAATTTTTTTAATGTAATTTACCGCTAGGTGGAGAATATATCGGTCAGGCACGGGAAATGTACTTTAGGCCGTACAAGAGGCACCCATTCTTCGAACGAGCTCTCATATTCCTTTCCCTGCAAGTGTGAAATAAAGTAAGGCAATAGAGGAGAATAAACTTTCTACCAAAAGCAACTGAGTCTCAGTTTCTTAGACTCCCTGTGGGTTGGGGGTAAGAATAGACCCACCGCGTTTTCCGACGTGGTTCCTCAAAGGCGAATTTCTACGGAAATCGAGATGTGACTTGCTCTTACTCAAACAGTACTGGTGATTGACCTGGTCATTTGGCTTACATAACCCACAAAGGCTGAGAGACCGCAAAACTTCACTTAGCTAATCTCCAGCTTCCTAAAATAAATGAACACTATCCTTGATTTACGCTTAATTTAGAGGCTACATTGACAAAGGCAGTTCTCGATTAAAAGGCGGCTGTGCTGATATAAATCATTTATGAATCATTTCTTTCACACACCTCTTTAACGACTCGTTATTTGCTTTCACGCAGCCTGCCACAAAAAGCAATAACCTCAAATAAATAAACAAATAAATGAATAAATAGATGAACAAACAGATAAATGAACAAATAGATGAATGAATAAAATAAGTAGAGAGCACTCGGGAGATCGCAAGCCGCCAAGGAAACCAAAACACAACACAGCATGATTCAGGCAGTGTGTTCAGCGTGCCCGGCCTGACGCTACAGGAGGGTTCTAGCGATGCTAGTGGTTCATGATGGAACTCCTGCGATGCGGCCTGCATATTTAAGACGTTGTGACCGTTACTTTATACTGCTTCACAGAAGTTGAATAGATGGACGGTCTTCCATGGCCTGCATAATTCTGACAGCATATTCTGCAAGCCAGACATGTCCCAACGAAATCTAGTTAATTTTAGTGCCTGTTGGCGGTGTCAGAGCGTGTTAGCGTGAAAACGTCATCTTTTGTGTGTGTTTTTTCAAGACGGTGAGAAATAATTGCCATGAATATCACACATCGTTAAGGTCTGGCTGCTGCTGCTGCTGCTGCGAGCATCTATGAGCGGTTGCGAAATGCAGGACATTGTTCACGCCACCGACGAGGGAACTATGAGCGCATTAGCATCTTGTCCATGGAAGTCTCAGCACAAAGGACCAGGTGTTGCACGTGCAGTGTTTCCAACATTTGCATGCACACGTGATCTCGTCGTTGCAGAAAGGAAACACCGGTATTTGGAAAGGCCTCTGAATCTGAGCAACGGGCACCTTGATTGGTGCACTCCTTCATCGGTTCGTCGATATTTACACATGGATACAAGGACATGATGTCATAATTGGATTGAAGTTATTTGAAATACAGGTGCTTTAGAATGTTTCCGGCCGAACCGACCAAAATGAATACCCGTTATTAATTTAAAAGAATTGAGCCTATCGCAGGAGGACAATGCGGTTGATCACCCAATCATATGCTTCTTTCTAATCAGCTGAAGCATGCATACTCAGATTCAAAAGCCTTGCTTTTCGAAATACATTTCGCCATGTTGAATGCGTCTCTGGAGGGATAACATTTCACGTCCAAGCGACTGGTTTTGTCCTTTTTCGGCAGCCTCGACACTACGAAATTAATCATTAATGTTTGATGTATGGGATGCTGTTTCGCGGCTCACGCAAGCACTGTGTGAACGTCGGATCAGGGGACAAATTGCTCGGGCGAGTAATCTGCGTTGTGTTGAGTGAATTCATTTGTACCCCCACTTCACAGATGGCAATCAACTGGGACGATGCTAGCGGATCTGGCGCAGGGCGTTGCGTTGTTTTGAAAACCTTGATATACTGTACTTTGATAAAAATGGCCGTGAAAGCTGCGAAACGGCGAACAGTATCCACCTCTTCCCTCTCCCCCCTGTCTCCACCAATCCTTTATCAAATCAATAGCGGGCAATTGTCCGTCCACGTCCCACCCTCAAACCCCACACTCCACCCCACCCCCCTCCCCGCCCCCTCCTTTCCATACATGGTTTGTTGACTAGGGGTGAATCACAGGAACAGGTGGATGGGAATGACGAAAACGGGTTTGGGGGCGGGGATGTTGGAGGGAGGAGGTTGTATTCGAAAGGGAGAGAGAAGATGGAACGAAAACAAAAGAAAGAGACAGTTACCCAACTTATGCAATTCAACATAAGTATTTGCCTTAGTCCTTTGTAAGATGAATCAGAGATCATCCACATGTATGCATCGTGATTTATATTACAACGATGTAATCTCTAAACATGTTGGTCTCGCGAGAATTACAGTACAATTCCATTAGCATATACATTTTATCATCATGCATATTAGGTTTATGACTGGAAAGGCGATCTAGTCACGACAGGTCCTGCAGAGATGACGGCGTAAGTAAGACGAATGCGTGCAAGTGTTTTCCTGCATGGAGACGTTATACTAGCCATGCAAGACCATTGCATACCTTCAACACGTCCATACATACCACGCTTGACAAATACAATGTGCGTTGCAGTGCCCCTCTTTCTTACTGCACCGTCTTTTCTGCCTTCACTGCATGGAAACTTGAAGGTACCAGGACCCTGTAGCCAACTGTCTCTGATGCTCGTGGTTGCCATTTGTTGGGTTTGACTGTATTTGAATACTTTTGTCTGGTGACTCTCTTTTCCAAGGAGTCATACTGCGTGAAACTTTTCCAACAGTGGGCGGTGCTACATTGGCTGCGACCGCGAAGAATCCACTAAATTTGACTTTTGAGCAGTGAGAGCATCGTCCAAGATGTCTCACGATTCATTTACAAGAGGAAATCCTTAACTATTTAAAAATGTGTTTTTTTAATGTCTCCCTCCTTGAGCATCACCCTACAGGCGCACTTTGAGCAATGAGGATAATGAGTTGTGTATCAAAAGTGTGCAATAGATTATTTAATCGAAAGTTCTTCGTATGAAAAATGTCATTTTCATCGACTTCAGTTGTTGTTATTGTTGTTGTTGTTTTTCGAACCTTCGGGAAACTTGTCATCGTGTCAGCGAGATGAGCATCTTCAAATTTGTTGACAGCCATTGCCGCAAGAATAATTCACTCCAGAGTCTATAGCATTAGCACCTCCCATGATAGTATGCATGTGAGTCAGGAGCAATTACTCTTCTATATTTTCTATTGTCTTCTGCCCCCTACCCCCCCCCCCCTCCCCCCAAGCCCAACTGCCCTCCTGCCCACTCATGCCCCCCTACAGCCATGGTTTACCCGGCCCCTAGGCAACGCACAGCTTTCATCGATGCAGGTGAGTCACCGTGCTGGCAGGTTGCAGGCACGTGCATGCTGGTGCTACCTGGAAGGAGGGCTTTGGCGCCAAGCGCGCTCTGCAAGTGACACCTCACAGCTTAGTCACGCCTCGTCACTCGGGCTGCGAGGTCTATTCTCGGTAGGGCGCGTCATGGTCTTTTTATAACTCCGTGCGTCATAGTCCTTTTCCAGTACAGTGCGTCACGATCTATTTCATCCACATGACATCATCGATCAAAAAGACAAACAAACCACAACATGTTCAATGCTTTAATCAGGGCCGCGTTGCATAGACGGAGGTCTTGCGAGGGATAGACCGGTGTCGACATGTGTCAACATTTGACTGCCTTTACATTATTTAGCTTTCATCATGTTGACACGTGTTGATACCGGCCTATTCCTTTGCAAGTCTTTGCAAAATACTAGCGTAAGCAACGCGCCCGTGTCCGCTACCGCTCATCGTTGCGTATTCTCGGCGCAAAATGCAAAACGCTACAAACACTTCCTGGTGCAGATGGCTCAGCGTACTTACATTTCTAGGGGAAATAGCGATCTGTTCGTGTGTCTGCCAGTTGTTCCCGGACCTGTCTCCCCCTGTGGGTTCGGGGTAAGAATTGACCCACCACGTCTCCCTACGCGATTCGTAAGAGGCGAATAACTAGGGACATCGTGACTTGCCTTAACGTTTACTCTAAACTGTTCTAGTGATTTTCGTGCTTAATGGCCTTACATAGCCTACAAAGGCTGATAGGCCGTAAAACACTGTCCATCCATCCATCCATCCATCCCGGACTTGTCGTCTGACGGCGCATGGGAAAGGAATCGACTTACTGACGTCATAGCACATGATGATTCATGGTGCCTCGTAATGCATATCGAATATCGCCTGCGTTATTATAACCTGTAGCATCTGCCTGGTCCACGTGGAAATCTGATTCGATTCCGCCATGACACTGACGTGTTGCAAATGAATGATAAACTGGCTGTTGTCTTTGTTTCAAAGGTCTGTGTGAGCTTGAGGGCAAAAACTGTGATGATGATATTATTATTATTATTATTATTATTATTATTATTATTATTATTATTATTATTATTATTATTATTATTATATGATTGTGCTTTATTCTATACACACTCTCCAGTCTTTGATTTCCTCAGATGACGAACCAGAAACCTATGGGATTTCAGTGTCTTACAGAACGACACGACTGCGCACGAACATTTTCGTTCGAGATGCACATTCCCATAATAAGAAACGAATAAGAACACGGAGAAACTCCTAAGAGTAGTAAGAAGGAGATAAATTACTCTCTTTCGGGCCACATAAAAGCGAAGAAACAAATTATTTTATTTTGAAGTTGCAAGGACGAAAAGGGCAAAGCAAGACCAGGTCACACTGGCTGAAACACGTTTCATATATCGACTTCCTGTTTCTTTATTGTTTAAAGTATTTCATGCACGGCCATTTACATTTTATGATGCGAGACATTCTCATTAGCTTCATGAGTTGTTTTGAGAGGTAATGCGCTTTTAACATCGCTGCATACGGCCGAACATCGCACAGTCTACAGAACACACCGCCCATCATTGCAGGGAGCGCTTGCAAGGTTGCAAGGTTGCAAGGTTGCAAGGTTGCAAGGTTGCAAGGTTGCAAGGTTGCAAGGTTGCAAGGTTGCAAGGTTGCAAGGTTGCAAGGTTGCAAGGCAACTCGCTGCAACTGCTGGTTTGAAGCGCCATATGTCTTCGATGTTTTCCCAACCCTTTCCCGGGAATGGCCCCTGCAGGAAAGAAGCCAGCACGCTTGGCTGGTCATCACTACACGGCAAAACAAATATTTGGCTCGTTACAATCACTGGGGAGGAACCAACGGGTTCCGCACCATCGCCGTACCCCGGGTAGCAATTTTCGCTGGCGACCAAACTGAAAACGGCATCGCAGCCAATTACAAGAGGAGTGTTTAATTGCAGTTTTCCGGTGCTAAACGATGCAGACATATGGCGGCTTGCATGTGAAGACAGGGAAGGTATGGGAGAGGGAGATGGAGAGGGGGGGGGGGGGTGGCGGGGAAGGGGGAGGGTAGCGGGGTAAGAGGAGGAGGATGGCTGGAAAGTGTGACCGTATAGGGAATGTAGGGGTGAAGAGGGAGTATGCAGGAAAGCAGAGAGGATTGCGGCCTATCAGCCTAATAAACTATTGAAGGCCATTGATCACGAAAAAGCATTACAGCTGGTTAGAATGAGAGCAAATCATGTCACGATATCCCTAGTTATCCGCCTCGGATGAATCGTGTAGGGAGACGCAGTGGGTCGATTTTTATACCCAACCCACCACGGGAGAATGGAATAGAACCTGAAGGTGAAACAGTGGCGGAGTTGGGGGGAGGGGGGAGGGGATAGGACGGGGGAGACATGCATCTGAGATGAGGATTGTGAGAAAGGTCAAGTTATGCGTTGTGGGATGTATAAAAAAAGGTGGTGGTGGCGTGAAGGTACTAGTTGTGTGTAGGGTCTGTTAGACTTGAAACTGGAGAAATGGAGGGCCATGCGATCTGGAGAGGGGGTGGACATCAGGAGATTGCATCAGTCATTAGTTTTCTTCCCATGACAAGCAGCCTCCAACCCCGAGTGATTCCGTCTGTCGGCACTTGTGAAGTGTCAGCTGTTGATCGTAATGGCAAACCGCTTCAGCGATGATTACAGGGCAAAGGTTGCTGGTGGCGATGGCCTGATGTGTGCGCTGCTCCATCTTTAACTCTCGCAAAACGCAATTCAGAGTGATACTGATAACTTAGAAGGGTTTCAAGTGAGGTTGAAAACAGTTCTTTACCATGTGTTAACATTGCACACAAACATCAAGCACTATGAAAAGTTTGACATATTTTCATATTTCTGCGCACGCACGCACACACACACACAAATACACACACAAACACACACACACACTCACATACAAACACACACGCAAACGCGCACACACACACACATATAAACGCACACACACATGCAACCACGCATGCATGCGCACACACACGCGAGCGCGCATACACATATACACACACGCAAATGAGCTCGCGCTCGGGCTCCCCCTGTGGGTTCGGGGTAAGAACTGACCCACCACGTCTCCCTACGCGATTCGTAAGAGGCGAATAACTAGGGACACCGTGACTTGATTTGCGTTTGCTCGATTCTAGCGATTGTCGTGTTTGATGGCCTTACATAGCCTACAAAGACTGATAGGCCGTAAAACTCAATCCATCCATCCATCGCGCTCGGGCGCGCGCACACACACATATACGCAAGCACACACACACGCACGCACACACGCGCGTGCGCACGCGCACACACGCACACAAATGCACACACACACACATGTGCACACGCACTCACGCACGCACACGTACACACAGACGCATACACGCACACACAGGCAGGCACGCGCGCGCCCATAACTGCTGTGCTGGTTTAAATTGGTACTCACATACTTTGCAGTCGATACAAAGCGCCCTCAGCTCTTATTAGCTTCATTAGTTCTCTGCTTCTATAGAAAACAATGGAGAATATTTTTTCCTAATCAAAACACCTCAAAGCACTATTGACAAAAAAGAAAGTTATTGATCCGAGGATGACGCATGGCTCATCCTTCAACACATAATGTCGCCAGCAAATTTGCTGTGCCATGACGTCATTTCGAATTATGCAGACTTCCCGCGTACGATGCCTGCTGCGCATGCGCAAACGGAACCGCAGGGCGTGGCCGATTGGGTGGGAAACGGTAACTCTACCTTCCACATTGCTGCAAGAGTTACCTTTCCTTGCTTACTTAGCTGCCAAAGCCTGCAGTGGACATCGTGCTACACAAAGGTTCTCCAAACAGACGCTAGACAGGGTCTTGCTGTGACCGCTATGCGCATCGGCGAACAGATGGCTACTGGTCCAGCATGGCGGCGCGTGTGACGTCATAGCACGTGAGTTTGTCAGCGCCGGGATGCCAGGATTGAACTGGAAACAGCATCAAGGGCTGTGCGTGTTTGCGGAGCAGGTAGAGGTCGACGGATAAAAAATATCAAGGATGAGTCATTTGTGGTGAAGGCTTTCCTGCTTTCCTCTGCGGATGCCGCATTGTTCCAGCAGTTTACGTCGTTTGTAAGAGCTCGCTATTCTTGTGTCTGCATATGCTTCGAACTTAAAGTCGGTAAAACGACTGCAGTGCCTCACACATTAACCACTATTTACACGCTATTCAAGCAAACAAATCCCAGTCGCTCCAACATATTATCAAGGGGCATATGCTCTGAAAAATAGGAGTCAGTATTATAATCCATCTGCATCCTCAGCAGCTTTGATTATTTAAGAGATAAAGTAAATGTGAGGATATGTTGTAGAAAGTATGCAGAACATACTTTTAGATATTACATATTCATAACTTTTGACAAACCATTATCCTGTCGATGGTGCATCTTTATCATGAATGCACGTAAACCCTTCGACTATCTATCCCGAACATCCCTCCCAACCTTAATCTTTATTACCTAGGGCATGACCTAATTTCCTTATTATCTCGAATACACGATACATGTACTTTCGAACAGTCGTTCGCAACACAAACGCCCTTCTTCTCCTCCATCAAATATTCCACATTAAATCCTGGGTTGTAGAAGAAAGTACGGCAGACGTAGCTATCTTACTGAAACGGCGAATAACAATGCCTATGAACCACTGAGGGACCATATTTTAAAGGGAATTAATGTCTGGCGACACCGGCACTTAGACCCAGCACTCTCCAGACGCCCACAGCCTACCGGTGAGTGGCTTCTACTGGGACCCCGCCAGATCTAAGCTCCTTAGTCTCTCCATTCATCAGTTAGGCTTGGACGGGCCTTTGGGAAGCTTTGAGACTGAGCCAGGCCCACCGCCGCCTGTTAGTAAACGTCCCCTTCCTTGGACGCTATTTCCAGCTTGTGTTTGTATCATTCCGCGAGGGCCTGTCCATTTGGAGATAAGTGGCGAGCTCTTCCCTCCTTTCTGGGCTTCACTTCATCATCTTGAGGCTTTTCTTTGCGAAGGGGCCGAGAAACGTTTTCCAGGTGATTGAGGGTCTTGGAGGGCAGCGGGGTCGCGCCTGCCCGTATTCTTCCTCGAGGAAACGCTCCCCTTCTCTTCCGTCTGTCCGTATCTCCTGCCCGGGCTCTCCCCAGGGGGAGAGGTGGTCTGCTCTCTCAGCAACCGTTTTGCGGTTTGCCACGCTTCACAAGAAAAGGAAGTTGCCGTAGACCCCAAGCCAGACAGGTTTGAAACATAAATGGTCTGCAGGAAATCTGCTGATGGCTGGCGCCAATTTGCTTTCAGTTGATACACCTCCGGCGTCTGAGAGGAGTTCGCGTGGCGACGCACATGTTAGAATCCTCGAACTTTTTTTCCCGGTTTCTATGCAGAAGACTTTTATGACTGTCTTTTCCGTGCTGGCATATTTTTACTTGAGTTGATTTCGCAGTAACATGTTTTGAATTCCTCTGTACGAAGTCTCAGACACTCTCTGTACCAACAACATATCTTTCCACAACGGATTAGTATTAAATAGTTCGTGTTTGCCTTTCCTTTTCTCCCATCTTCCCACCCCCACCTTTCGTCCCCATTTATCTGTGACATGACTTATTATTGTGCTAGTACTATGATGTTTTGATTTAATTTTTTAATGTATCTTAAGGTTTGATGGGTATTCCAACAAACTTAATTTGTTTTGCTCATTTTCACTCTTCATCTCATCGATTTCTGCACTATCACCTTCTTCGCTCCGTATCCTCGCCTTCTTTCTTTTTTCTCACTCTCATGTCTCGTCCCTTCACTTTTCTTCCTGTCCTTCACACTGCTGTGTCTGTCATCCGCCCGTCTCATTAGGCTTCTTTTGTCCCTACTTGTCTTCGTGCACGCTGCCACAGCAGACAACAGAAGGAGCGGATGAGTCAGACACGTCACCGCGAAGGTCAAGCACAGCATTGCCCGAGTCCTGACTGAGGCTCTTGATTGGAGCTACAAGGCCTCAGGCTTGAGGTAGGATTTTACGGCTTCCTGCCTTTGTTCAGAGATCATAGGTCACCGTGAAGATGGATCCGTTCGGTCTGCATCTCTCCTCCATCTCCTCTGTGTGAGACCACGGGTCGGGCACTCGGGTGCTCTTTGGCCCTGAGGGTGAGAAGGTCTTGTCGTGTTTCTGGAGAGATGTTGATGTGATGGCAGCGACTGTAGCATGGGCAGAGAGGACGTCATCTACGTGCACACAACAACCATAGAGGTCATAGAACTCGGTTGTGGACGCACTTTGAACACATGACATGAAAGCGAACAAAGCAAGATTAAAAGTAGTGTCCATGAGCATACAAATTCGATCAAAGGGGAATCTCGTGGGTTTAACAACAAAATTCAGACAACGAAAAGTTGCGGCATAATTTCTTGCTGAATCAAATATTCTTTTAAAGAACTTTTACATGACATGATACTTGGATGCATTAGTTATGTGAAAAAAATCTGAATGTGAGACATATAATAATGTAAGAAATGCAATTTGTCGGACTCCAAGAAAAAAAAACAGAACTCGATCCATTCTGTGTTTGCTCATCCATGGAGATATACAGACAGATTGCATCCTGATTATTCAGGAATAACGAGATAAATCATCAAACCGAAAGACGCTTTGAATTATACAAAAGAAACGTACGTATTAAGCGGAGTGATGCTTCAAAAGAAAGTTCATTTGGAGAGACATCCAGAATGAATCTCAGGCATGAGGCCATCTCAGTGGTTTACAGTCGCATCTGCCTCCTGACTAACGCAAACGACCGTTTTTGCAGCTAGCCTCAGGAGACACTAGATATCCGTAATACGATCAAAAGTGACATTAGAATCGGGTTGTTTCCAGCGCCCATCTTGCCCTGAAAAATTCAGTCTTGTCTCTTCAGGCGGCACCACCAAGCCTTTTTAAACTCCATCTTTACTGCAGGTCATAGAAACGCCTTCAGGTCTGCTATCGCTATAGGACTTCTTATGCGTTTCCTTGTCTCTTGGGGCAAGGTCAGAGCAGAGGCCATCTCAAGACAAACGAGGAGCAAATAGCAAGGCTTCATTGGGGGGGGGGGGGGGGGGGAGAGACGAGAGGGGGGGGGGGGAATGAAGGGAGTCAAGGGGTTGGTGGAGGAAGGCATAGGGTAGTGGAGGACGCATTGGTGTCGAGGCTGCGCGTGTGAGCATAAACACTATAATAAATTTTATATAGAATATATAGTGTCTGGTGGAGTATGGATGGGGCTGCAGAAATGTCTAATGAGGTCAACTTCTCCTCTCTCTCTTCACTCGACAGCACGCTTTTCTCGTCAGGGTAGCCAACCTCTCAAGCAGCCTCTTCTCTCTGCCCTGGAGCTGTGCTGTCCGTGGCCAAGTTCTGATGGGAGGCACGAGTGGCTTCCCAGAAGGCAACACAGCTAAGCCCGCCACACACGCATCTATTTTTGTTGTCACGATGAAGGCTGCCTCTTGGGGCTGTGTGTGGTTACCAAAGAAGCGGTAACTGGCGAAATCGTGCAGCACAGCATACGAACTGACCCTTCTCAACATCTACGAGCAACTTCAGTTGTACGTAATTTAATGTGATGGTGCGATACGAAATAGGCAGCGGAATATTATAAAGTTCCCTGATAAAGCATTCTCGACATGGTGTGCAGGATTTGTTGTGCTGCACGATCACTTTGAAACTGTGCAGAAAAACTAGCAATAGAAACGTTACTTTACTGATGCATAGGTGTGGCTCCTGACGAGATGTGGATTCGTGGTCAAGGAAAACTTGAATAGGAAATGTGGGCGAAAAAGACCACTACAGAAAAATGTGTATGTGCGCGTGCATGTACGCTGCAGTGAATGGCTGTTTTAAGGCCCACTTAGTATGTCATTGATTTATCTTAGAGGTTAATCCGAATGTTACATTTAGACTCTCATTTACTGCACTGCTTGTTCTTTGAGGCAAAGGGCGCAGCTGAAGAAAAGCGTGGACAAATCACAGGAAATAACTAAAGCAAACACAAACCTGAATACAAACACTTTAATGGAATTAAACAGCTCGCATCCACGACATGTTTTGCAGACTAATCCTAAACTGGATTCACAACATCCGCCATAACACACACAAACAGCTTCTGAGGGTTTCAGACTACGAAACACAAAACCGGGTAGGGTTTGTTGTTCCGGTCTTGTCGGAAGCGTGTCCGACTGCCGTCTGCAAGGGAACACTGATAGGATAATTGCAAGCGCGGCTCCCCCTGTGTCTCTCACTGAAGACAGCAGGGCTTCAAAGGCGTACACAACAAGGGGCTCTGCTTTTGCTTCGACGTCTCCACTTCCCCTCCCCCCTCCTCACAGGCCTTCCAGAAGGCCTCAGGACTACCGGGAGATGGGGGTGTCTAGAGAATAGGTGAGGAGATGTGGGGGGAGGTTGGGGAGGGAGGAGGTTGTGGAGGAGGTAGGGGTCAGGGATAGGGATAGGCTGAAGGGACTTCTCCTGAGACCTGTGTCTCCTGGGATTTCAGAGCATACACCCGCTAGCTCATGGGTTTCCTCCCCCGCCATACCGACCCAGGATCTGTTGACTCGCGTGGAACCTGGAATCCCTTTGTCTCCATATGGAGGCGTAGGGAAAGGTAGCGAGGGACGGGGAAAAGGAGATAATGTGGATTTGAGATTTCATTGTTTAGCCTGCGGATCTTGTGCGCCTGCAGCATACGAGAGAGAGAGAGAGAGAGAGAGAGAGAGAGAGAGAGAGAGAGAGAGAGAGAGAGAGAGAGAGAGAGAGAGAACTTTGAACTTTGAACTTTGAAACTGTATTCATCATACTTCAAGTCCATAGACGAATTAGGAAACACGGGTTGGGGATGGAGAGTAAGGGACTTGCCTCAAGAGGCAAGAAAACAAGGGGGTAAATCAACAAGAGTACATCATAGCCAGCATGTCCCCGCTGCTAACAGAATCTACATCCTGAAACGTCTATGCTATATATGTTGACCAAAAGGCGATGTGTATCCACACGCTTTTAAACAAATATTGAAAAACATTTCGACCATAAATCGAGGACAGTAGCTGAAGCCTAACGTTTCAACCCAGTGTTTTAAACAAATCATCACACTCCAGTGTACACCTACTGACATACACGTGTCTGTGTTTCTTACCAGTTCGACCAGCAAGGAAAAAGAACTGTGCAATTCGACGACAGCTTGATATGGTGACGACACACAGCAGTCAGTATATGGGAGTTGCAGTGTAGTGTCAAATCGGCCATTGGAGCATTTTGAGATAACAAAATTTAAATAATCTCAAACTAGTCGACCGTTGTTCAGGACACTTCATAATGCCGACCTGCAAGTACGTGAATATACAGGTGCTTATAGCAATAAACCCCTCCTCCTCCCCGCCCTCTCCCCCTCCCCGCCCTCTCCTCTCCGCCCTCTTCCCCTCCACGCTCTCTCCCCCTCCACGCTCTCTCCCCCTCCACGCTCTCTCCCCCTCCACGCCCTCTCCTCTCCGCCCTCTTCCCCTCCACGCTCTCTCCCCCTCCACGCTCTCTCCCCCTCCACGCTCTCTCCCCCTCCACCCTTTCTCTCCCCCCCCCCCCGCCAAACTTTCGTTGAAACATCAGAACAGATCACACGAACAACGACTCCGTACACTCTAGTAATTCAGCATCAGTCTGACGGAGAGATCTAATGGAAATAGTTCCGTTTGCAGGCCGCAACCCCAAGGCACACATCTTCAATGATTTGCAATCTACGTCGTCGAAGTGTAGTAGTTGATATGTCCGTTTGAAGCATTCAAAGCACTCTTTGCGCGAACGCAGAGGTTCAGCGCAACCATCTAACCAGGGATGTACTAATTCAGATGTGTTCCTTCCTTTACTCAGTTGCCTCAGCACTTTATCATGTCATTAGTCTCCACGTACATGGCTCCGTCCAAGGCACACTGCACGTGTTTGTCGTGTCTTGGGATCACAGATGAAACATGTTTGATTGGCTCTGAGTCCACCATCTTGTGCCTGGGAACTTGGAAGGGCTGATGCAGACAAAGGATTCGCATGTGCTGTGTGAGCTGTCTGGTCCTCTGGGGATGATGTTTCAGGAGCATCTTCGGACGCCATATGTTTCACTGCAAAACAGTCGTGCGTCGTGGGTGCGTCATGGAACACATCAGATTTACACGCTGCATCAGGCAGTTCCATTTTCCGAGAGGACAGGGGTGTCAGAAGAGGAGAAGGCTTCAGCTGATCTTCTGTGGACTTGTTCTGTTTATCATTTTCCCTGCGCTGCCTTTGCTTCTGAACCGCTCCTGACGCCTGTAGTCTCGCTGCGAGAGAGAGAGAGAGAGAGAGAGAGAGAGAGAGAGAGAGAGAGAGAGAGAGAGAGAGAGAGAGAGAGAGAGAGAGAGAGAGAGAGAGAGAGAGAGAGAGAGAGAGAGAGAGAGAGAGAGAGAGAGAGAGAGAGAGAGAGACAGAGAGAGAGACAGAGAGAGAGAGAGACGTACACACCCACTTACACACACATTTACACACACACACACACACACACACACACACACACACACACACGTACGCACATAAGACGCACGGATGGACAGGCATGCGATTGGGAGTAGAATGTGGAAAACATGACTGACGGAGAAGCCGAGAGACAGTAAAATAATAAATCACTGAGAACACGTAGATTCATTCATCAAGAATCCAACCACCAGCAGCATCACGACTTAAACATTAATTAGTTAGCGAGCTGCTAAAATACAGTGCATTATGTCTCTTCCACAGAGTATCATTTATCATAAAACTTTTGGAAATCGCGTTCGACATCTGTCGCCAAATGTCCCTCCTCATCAGCTGGAGCCCGTGGTCATGGAGGCTTTGGGACCTAAGTCCGAGAGCTCCACCACGGGCTACTATAAAAATGAACCAGCATATATAATGTAGAGGGGAGTGTTATGGTCCAACCCTTTGTCCTATTTTCTGTGTTGTTTGAAATGCGAGGTTTGGCGAGAATTACGGTCTGACCTTTGTCCTATTTTCTGGGTTATTTGAAATGCGAGGTTTGGCGGGAACAAGCTGAGACCGTTGATGAGGCAGTGTGGTTGATTGGTTGGGGAGTAGTCACGTGTGCACTGTGAGGGACGCTTCCCTGATGATTTGATTGGATGGGTGTGGTCGTGTGTGGACTGTGGGCGACGCTTCCCTAGCCGGGAGTGCTTGAAAGTTAAACCAGTGTGCAGCAAGAGACGTGGGTTGGAAGCCGCTCCGAGTTGCAGTGGGACACGTTAAAGAAACCCTTCAAGTCCTCTCTCCCGACCATCTGAACTGCTGTATTAAGAACAGTATCCTTCCTTGAAAGAAAGAACAAGCTTCGCCGGATTTTGAGGTCGTTTCGTTGTGTGGAGAATTTTCCCTCAGTCGGTGCGGAATGCTGGCTGAGTGTGCAAATCTGGATTCCCACAGGTACTTGTGTCATGTTGTGTGTGGATACACCACAAGTGTCTATGGCCTTTCTATCCTCTCCTTCCAAGGGGTAGCCTTGAGAGAGAGTGTGTGTGTTGGTCTGAGTGGACAGCGTTCTTTGGGCAAAAGTTCGTCAGTGAAGCATTCGAGAAACAGCGTCGCCCATCTGCTTGAAAACTCGTGGGTGATTTTGGGGTCAAGTTCGGTGTTGGTTCAGAGGAGGCAATCCTCTACGTTTCAGTCAGAGGGTAGACTGATAAAATTGATTGGCATATCTTATTCATTTGCCTTGAAATTGGTCTATATGCATGATTCAGTTCCATTAAAGAAAATTTTTAATGAACGGTGTGCAGTGAGAGAGTGAGTGACTGAATTGATTATCCCCCCTCCACTTGTAATACCCCTAGACAGGAAAACAAGAACAATTGGAGAATTGTGTAAATGAAGGTGGAGGAATGTGATAGGAAGCTTCCGCCTGCAATAAACACTTATCATCACTGTATCTTTTTGAAATGAATCCTCAGTATCACAATGAGACAACTGTTTATACATTTTTCAATATCTACATGAAATGAATAAACTGCATTCTGCATCGAGCACAACAACAAAATAAATACCGCTATCACTATCTCCAAACCCCTCCTTCTTCCCTGCTCATACGAACTGCCAGGAAAACGTCACAGCAGAAGCGAAGAAAAAGAGCCATGGGAGATGGCGGTGGGAGGGGCTGGGTGCGAGAGGGAGGATCCAGGCGTGTCGTGCTCTGTACATGAAAGAGACTCGGGGGTAACAAAGGGCGGGTGAGATGCAATCTCTATGTCTAAACCCTCCACTGCTGGCATGCGTCTCAATAACAAGGCCCTACCCTTGGGAGAAAAACCCCCACCTCCATCTGACGTGGGTACTCCCAGAGGGCAAAAGTCGTACCCCTGTGTACCTGCTTAGCCTCCCTTTCCCCTCCTTTTATCTTCTCCACTCGGCGCCCTGCGGTACGGTGTCGCCCGCAGCCTATCGTCTCTGTCTCCCTGTATCGGGTATCGCACCCCGGGGCTGCTTGGTGGGAGGCCGGGTGGCATATAAATTTGTGGCTGCCCCCGGCTCGTGAAAAATAGCGCCATCGCCTTCCTATCGAGTCAACTCCAAAGTCCCTGATTACAATCTGACGTTGTTTGTGGTCGCGGAGACGGGTTTGTGTATGATTCATGTGACTGACGCGAAGAGGGGGCTGTTCAGGATGCTGGTGTTTCCTTGAGTTTTTCGCACATTATTGAATTTATTTGGGCGCTCTTTCCCACAGGGTGAGAAGGTAAGGTAAGGTCAAGAATCTGAAAAAGGGCGACCTTTTAGATGTTTTCTTGAGAACAAGTAAAAGAACACAGTCAAAGGGCTGATCAGTTCAGTTCAGTTCGGTTTAATCTCTTAACCCTGAAATGGGTTGTTGAGGCACCACTGATGACTTTCGGACAATCTTCCTCCATCAATCTCTATCCTCTGTGGCTCGCTGTGAGTCAGCAAAGGTCAAGCCTGTCCACTCGTTGATGTTGTCTTCCCACCTCTTTCTCTGCCTGCCTCTCCTTCTCCCACCTGGTACGGTACCTTGCAGGATGGTCTTGACCAGCCCACTGCCTCTTGACACGTGACCGTACCACTTCAGCTTTCTGCTTTTCACGATTGAGAGCAGGTCTTCGTACTGGCCAATTGCTCTCCTGATCCTGTTGCTGACTTCCTCATTCGTGACATGGTCTTTATATGAGATGTTCAGAATCTTGCGGTAGCATCTCATTTCCAGGGCTTGTATCCGTCTCTGTAGTTCAGATGTGAGTGTCCAGGACTCGCATGCATACAAGAATACGGAGATGGCCAGCGTGCGCATGAGCCTGATCTTCGACGCGAGAGTGATATTTCTGTTACGCCATATTGGCTTCAACTTTGCCAATGCTGCTGTTGTTTGTGCTATCCTGGACAGTATCTCTAAAGAGCTGATACAATCTCTATATACCTCTGTTACCACAGTACATACGGCACAATATCCTCATTTGAGCAGTCAGGGGCACCAACTGATGAAAGGGGGAAAGGAGCGGTCCTGGGGTTATGCTGCATTCTGAAGTTTTTCTCATTTTCCATTACATTTTAGCATAGTCAAAATGTTGCATGACAATTCCTGACAACATTTAGCTTTTTCCACAACAGAATGTTTTTTTCTTCCCAATCCGTTTCCACATTCCAGGCCTATTTCGGAGTACACAATTGGGTGGTGGAAGTGTATGTGGTGAAGTATCACGCGTGAAGAAACAACTCTGAGGACGAATGAAGAGGTGGTGTGACAAGGATGGAGAGGAGGGGTGGAATGGGCACCGCGTTGGGGGGTGGAATATAGGGAGCAGTGGGGACCGGGCGGTTGGTGGGGGGGTGGAGATGGTGAGTGGAACAGGAAAATGGGAAGGGAGCGGGGAGGTGGCGGACGGGGGATGAGGAGGAAAATGGTCAGAGGGCAAGGTCTAACTGCAGCTGTCCACTCTTTGACCCCACCCCACCCACAGGTGACTACCGAGTCTGTCCCGACACCCTGGGGCTGCCTGATGGATGGAGTGTATTAGGCCGCCATTCTGCGGCGCCTGCATCCATTAGAGGGGGCCGGTATGCTGACGATTAGCTTGTCAAGGGGGTCGATTCTGTCTCAGATAAATGCTTAAAGACATCATCCTCTCCAAGGGCCTCTATTCGTCAGGATCAGACGCTGCCTGTCTCACTGCCTGTCGGCTCCGAAACCGAGTTTTGTGAGACGGTTTTTCCAGCAATCCTCTTGGTTGTCGAGTTATTTTTTTTCGGAGGTCTGCCTTCAATAGCGGGACGAGAGAGAGTGACGTCGGGAAATTGAGCTTGCAACTCGTTCCTTTTACTGCAGGAAATTCACTCCCCGAAATCTCGTGACTGCCTTTCGGTTTCTGAGAGGAAAAATGGGAGAAAGGCCCCAGAGGTCAGAATGTGGAGAAGGACAGAATTAAGAGCGTTGCAATGTCTGCTACAAACACTGCGGTGAAAATCCTGTTAATATATAGAGAGGCGACTTTCAAACCGTTACGATATAATGGAGCAATGGTGTACACAATGCTGTCAATCTCGCTTCCACAAGCACTTAACAAAACGCCAAACTGTCGACCCAGGCTTTTCCATCACCGTGTTTGATGTTTGCAGACTACGCTGATTCGACTGTAACTCCTCCGGGCCCTGAAGGGCATTCCTTCACTGCTGGATTGGTGGGGATGCGGCCCACAGCACCCATGGATCAGTCCACTTGAAATCCTATTTGTACGCGCGGTAATCGAGATAAAAATCGACCTTCCCTCAAGTCGGGGTGCTTCAGCGTGGGAAAGGAGCGAGAGTCCATCACACGTGACGTCACTGAAGAGCTTCGCTGATTTCCCCAACGGCCAGCCTTCACCGCGATGCGAGTTACCTCCCATTATGGCTCCAACGTCTTACACGACGTGTTAACTCAGGGGACAGAGAGGGTTTGCCGGGATGTCAAAGGGCGAGGTTTCCAACGGCAGCGCTCCTGGCTGTGGAGTTCGGGCTCCACGGATTCTGACACATTATGTCAAAGTTTGACAATCGTTGTATTGCCAATAGCTGAGGACGAATATATTGGCATGCATATGAGTATCTCTGACTCGCAATCCGAGACGAGAGAGAGAGAGAGAGAGAGAGAGAGAGAGAGAGAGAGAGAGAGAGAGAGAGAGAGAGAGAGAGAGAGAGAGAGAGAGAGATTTTGAACAAAGAATACCAGGGTGGTCTTTTTTTCGTTTAGCAATAAAGAGCACGTGCTATGACAGATGGGGCTCCCCAAGAGTTCTAATGTTAATTCCCATAAACATGGAAAGTGTGGCACATCTCTCTCTTTCATCCCAGACTCTTCAAGATACGAGATCTTCCCTGAATAATGACAATTTTACCACGGTCGTCGCTTCAGCATGACAAGCTCCACCCTAAGGCATTTTTACCGTGAGCTGAACCGTGTAATCGTCTGTCAGATGCCTGAGGGTAAAAGGCCCGTGGTGGGTGTGGGGGTGGGGTGGGGGGTGCGGGAGAGGGGTGCCGGGCGTGAAGGCAGGTGGTGTTGGGTTACAGGGGTGTTACAGAATGGACTGATCGAGAGAGAAAACAGGATCATCACACGGCACTGTTCTGTGATGGGGCTGCATATTTCGTCGCCATCTTCCTTCAAGCATGGATCTCCCTAC
This sequence comes from Theodoxus fluviatilis, assembly GCA_034096865.1. Classification (NCBI taxonomy): domain Eukaryota; kingdom Metazoa; phylum Mollusca; class Gastropoda; order Cycloneritida; family Neritidae; genus Theodoxus; species Theodoxus fluviatilis. The sequence goes on from JAWQFJ010011293.1 coordinate 103,570, forward strand.
AGCTGTAACCGTGAAGAAAGAAAGTCGGGGTGTAAAGTGCTTGCGAGAGACACCTTTGTGGTGCAAATGCCAGCTGTTTGTACGATCTGATACCGCCAGGCCGAATTCTTTGTGCTTCGCACGCCTTCAGATGTTTTTCCCGAATTTCCATGAACTCCTTGGCGGGATATCCTGCCCTCCGCACACAGTCGTCCATTGTTGCCGAGATGTGTCTTCTCTGACGAAGCTGATGGAAGCCTTCGCGCCCTGTGTTTTGAGAGAAAATCACCTACACTGGAATTTGCTCCCCACGAGACTCGCTTCCTTAGCCTGAACAAACAGCTCGTTCGCGTGTGAGAAACGTCAGCCGAGAACCTCCATTTATTGTATAATACCCGGGGCAATGGCGACGTTGTAACTTCAAAAGGCGGACACAATTCGAGAGGCTGTCCCCATTAATGGACAAACCAGCAGCTCAAGCGGGGACCTCTAATCCAAGAATCACGCCCACCGCCAAAGAAAAGAGCGGACAAGAACGGACAAGAGCCCTTCAAGTTTATTCACTTTACCCGCGATTAATGGAGTTTTCATTTGACCGACCTTGACCTCGACGTCACGTGGCGTACATGACCTTTGGCTAGGGTTCAGAAGTATTCTCGTCTGGGCTGGAGGTTGTCTTGGTGTGGAACATGAAATTATTTTGCTGGTCCACTGGGTCCGCCTGGTCAATTGGTCTGCATCGAGCTCTATCGCCCATCTCCACGGCCATTGCGGCCTTCCCAGGGCAGCAGAATGGGCGTCTGGCCACAACTCGGCGGAACACAGGCCTTCGTTATTGGTGATTTCAGTCTGGCACCATGTTGGATGGCATTTGTCAGCAGGCCATCGAACTCTACCTCTCTCTGACAAATGTGCACTCGTGTACCTTTGCAGGCAATGTCGGATCATCAAAGCCGAGTGATACGATCGACTGATTTGTATTACCTATTATGAGGAAGAAGGTTTAAGAGGATCTATGGAGGACATTGCGATGGAAGGTACAATTAGGCAATGACTGAAATAATCATTTTATTAATGGTTTCCACTTATTGTGACAAATTCTCGATTCATGATGACTCATGCTTTTCTATAAGCGTCATGTCAATGGTTCAAGTTTATATCACTGCTTACAAAGAGCATGTTCACTATTTTCAGGTAAGGATACACTTCCCTATGATTGTCAGTCTATGTTATCGCAATGTTAATTGTTTCCACGCAACTGTATAGAGCTAAACATGTTCTGCTGCAGTTGTCCAGAGCAACCCCGGTTTTGTCCATCACAAGAGAGACACTTGTATCACGCCCTCAACTTTAATTCCATGAGACACCAACTACTTCAAACGGCAACGATGAACCTCCAAACAGTTCATTGTGCCACATCAAAGTGCACTATGGTCGACAATAAACGGTTCTCAAAACACCTGTTTACTTCATGAGTTCATGGAGCGGCCACCAAACAACGGCCTCTGTGGCAGCGGTTGTCCATAAACAGCCATCAAACACTGTCGGACAAAGCGACAGTCGTCGCCCCTCTGTCTCTTCCCATCATGCCTCACCAGTCCCTTGGGCATCCTAACAAGAGCGGAAGGGCGAAATGGTCACGTTACTTCCGGTCGGGTAGTTGCAATGGCCGCCGAAAGAGCGTAGTACCGCTTGCAAGCCTATGTGTGGGCTGGCTGTGCTTCCCTCTGTTTGCAATCCCCCCCCCCCTCCCCTTGTTCATTGGAGGGAGGAAAAGCTCGCTCCAGCACCTTCTAAAATGCCAACCATTTGGGAAGGCTGACGGCTTGTCTGTCCGCCACCTGCTGGAATGAAGAGGCAGGTTTGGAGAGTGGGAGGGAGGGAAGGAGGGAGGGAAGGAGGAAAGGAGAGAGGAAGGATGAATGGAGAGAGGGCAGGAGGGAGGTGGGAAAGAGACAGAGAGAAATGCACGAAGAAGAGAGAGAGACAGAGAGAGAGACAGAGAGAGAAAGAGAGAGAGAGAGAGAAGGAGGGGGGGGGGGAGAGTGAGAGAGAGAGAAAGAGAGGGAGAGAGAAACAGAGGGATAGAGAAACAGAGGGAGAGAGAAACAGAGGGAGAGAGATATATTTAATTTACCAAAATAATAATGAATTAGCCATAGCTGCCTGTCTGACATTCAGTCATCGTGTGTGTGTGTGTGTGTGTGTGTGTGTGTGTGTGTGTGTGTGTGTGCGTGTGTGTGTATGTGTGTGTGTGTGTGTGTGTGTGTGTGTGTGTGAGAGAGAGAGAGAGAGAGAGAGAGAGAGAGAGAGAGACCACACACCCACGCACACACACAGACCTCCCGACCCCCAAAATAATCAAACAAGAAAATAGCGTGGTAAAATCAGTCACAAAGTAAATGGCCTGATTTCGTAATATACATATACCACGCAGTGACGGTCAGCGCAATTCGAAATGAGATGAGAAATGAGGAGATGAGAGAGAGAGAGATAGAGAGAGAGAGAGCTAGAGAGAGAGAGATAGAGAGAGAGCTAGAGAGAGAGAGAGAGAATCTGGAAGAGAAGCGTACGCTTAAATTGCAAGCCCTTGGGAAATAAAATAAAATTATGTGACCGGGTAAAGTGAAGCCCGAATTTTTTACATGGACTCTCTCTCTCTCTCTCTCTCTCTCTCTCTCTCTCTCTCTCTCTCTCTCTCTCTCTCTCTCTCTCTCTCTCTCTCTCTCTCTCTTCCATCCCCCCAGACATTGGTTCCCCTCACTCCTCCCTCTACCATGTATCCTGCGTCTCAGATGCCCATGTTGTTGTATATGTTGTAAGACCAGCCTACTATGTAGATTATCAGTCCGGGAGGGTCCCAGAGCGGCCTTTCCCATCGTTTGTTTACTGGACTTGATATATGACTGTGGATTGTTCCCTCCTGTCGTTCTTGCGCGCTATGTCTAAATTGTTAGATATAAGAATAAAATGAGAAGAAAAAGAAACGTTTTTGCTCAGGAAACGAACAAGACAAGCAAGTACAACACTGAGAACTGATAAATGAAAACATGATGTTTCATTATGTTTATAGATCTAGGAGGAAAATTACTTATATGGATGAAGTGAATTAGTCTCTGAAAATGGAATGTGATTTAATATTTACAATTGAAGGATCTTGTTTAAACTCTTACTTTTTTTAATATTTCAATTGTATTCACGGACAGAGACCATAGCTGTGTTTATGATTGTTGATTTTGTGTCTTGATACAATTGGGGGAAAAAGGTAATACTTCTCAAAGAATCCTTGTGGCCCTTTGAAAAGGAATGGCCATAGCTTCAGCCACTTCATCTGCGCAAGAAAGAGAAAGAGCAATGGACGTTGCGATTTTACAAATATTCGCTCATAAAAGATGCCACTCAAGCCGTTCTTGTCCTTTGGCAGCATTCTAAAGTACACCACTTCCACGTGTACATGTTGTGCTCTCGCTCTAAAGCTAAAGCATGCCATGAATCACAGCAAGCTGCCCCTTCTTTCTGCTTTAATTTGAGTAAAATCAATCTGACACAGCCGTGTCTCTTTTTTTTTTGCCTAGGTTACTGCACACGGAAACTTTTTCGTGCATAAAAGATTAATTAATGCACGTGGCAACCCAGACTACTTTTATAGCTATAGGGACTTTTTCAAATCAGTGATACAAATAGGTATGCACAGTTGCGTCGCACATTCTCTGTCGGCTATTACTCAAATAGCTTGACAGTGCAGGTGCCGGTTTAAATGCACTACACGTGCCAGCATTTTACATGAGTGGAATCTCTACACAGTGACGTAAATTCGTCTTGAGTTCTTGGGCAGCTTGTCAGTGGCTAATATGAAAAATCTTCGGTTTCGCTTTTTCTTCACTACACTATCTGACACATAACTGGTGCTATTACACTTATTAAGACAACATACTTGATTATTTTTCTAACGAGATGCTTTCAAACGAACACAGATCTGGTGGAAATACGCTCCATGGAGACTGTAGAGGAAGCAATAGACAGGTTCGTAGGAAGCTTTCCTCGTGGTACCAATTCGTAAGAGGCGAATAACTAGGGACACCGTGACTTGATTTGCGTTAACTCTAAACTGTTCTAGAGATTTTCTTGCTTATTGGCCTTATATGCACTTCAAAGGCTGATAGGCCGTAAAACACCATCCATCCATCCATCCATCCATCCATCCATCCACCCATCCATCCATCCATCCATCCATCATCCATCCATCATTCATCCATCCATCCATCCATCCATCCATCATCCATCCATCATCCATCCATCCATCCATCCATCCATCCATCCATCCATCCATCCATCCATCCATCCATCATCCATCCATTCATCCATCCACCCATCCATTCATCTATCCATCATCCATCCATCCATCCATCCATCCATCCATCCATCCATGCACCATCCATCCATTCATCCATCCATCCATCCATCATCCATCCATCCATCCATCCATCCATCTATCCATCCATCCATCCATCATCCATCCATCATCCATCTTGGTACCATCATTTATATTACAATTTTGCACACGACATGTACTTTATAGCGCAACTCCCTGTTGTCAACCAGCGTTTTGTGACCATGCATAAGGGGGAATATGCCAAAGTAGGAAAAATATTTTTCCGATAATACTCTAAGAAAAGTCATCAGCGCAATAAGTCATGTACGTGTATACATTTTCCTGAGCTTTACATCACTGTAAAACAAAATGTGAGATTTCCTCTACGAACATGTTGGTATTTTCCCCTGGAATATACACGAATGAATAAATCATATTGTTGTTGTTGAACAATCCTATTTCGTCATTTTTTTCTTCTTTAGCTGTGTTTTCTCATTAACGGTTACATTTATCCAACAGTTCGTCTACAACTGTGTAAAATGACACGCATGTTCAAAGATTACAGTTGCTCATTTTCCCCACAACATTCTGGAACAGCCAGTGGTGATATGCCCGATTACGAAAATGGCTTTAATTCGGCAACTTACTGAAGATATGTCTCTTAGGGAAAGGTTTCTGCTCATCAAAAAGAAGGAAAATCTCTGAGCTACCCTGCTTCTGATTCTGAAAAGAGCTAAAAAGTTCAAACGAAAGATTTCACAACAAAGTCACGAAAGTATTTGTAGAGATCATCGTTGAGCACATAACTCTCTAGATTTATATAAGATACCTTTTCAATGACCATCTGGGACTGCTATCCACAGTTATTGCTCTGCCAGTTAATCCGCAAGAGGTCCCACGCGAGATAAATGTTGACAGGAGGAATTGAAAGAACAGTAAACATAGTGAAGGCCTAATTAGAGCAAGAGGTCAAGGGTCGAGGGTTAGAGGGTCAGGGTCCGGGAGGCGACCTTGTTCAGCACCCGGCACTTGTCATGTGACACGTCCCCTCTTAGCCTGACACTCTATAATTGCATTCGCCCTGGGGCTCTCCATGCCGAGCGGCCCCCTTCTTCGTCCCTCGGGCCCTCTCAGACCCCTAAGGCGCAGATTTGCATGTCCGTTTCTGTGTGGCTTGCCAGTGCTCGACCTGGAGATCGTTGTACAAAATGGCGTTTACTCTGCGTATTGTTAGTCAGCATCGACGTCGCGTACACACGAACGGTTTGATTTGAGGGCATTTACCCAGAGTTGCAGACTTCATACTGCAGCGGCAAGATATAAGAGCAGCTTTTTGTATTTCCGAACCACAAGACTGCGTTTACTTGATCCAATGTACATGCGCAGCTTGAGAAAACATTTGCATGTATCATCCCATTTACTTTTTGGGGATAAAGAATATTGGATGGGAATACTGCCAAATTTGCATAAGCATTTGATTAGAGCACTACAGATCAAACATTGCAGAAAAATTGATTTAATGTACCGTTGAATGTCATTCGTGCTATTGTTTCTAATATGCTTTATTCAATTTGTTGTGGTTTGGTTTGGTTTGGTTTGTGTCCTTTGGTGGCTACTACCTCTAGCCTGCCGTATCCGACGAATTTTACAGGAGAATGTTGTGTATGACCGTTAGCGTATCACTGGTTTTGGTGTTACTTTGTAATGGAAGACACATACGTAAAAGGCAGTGGTATTTTTTCCGGATAGCTTACATGAGAGGACAATACAGCGACACTATGGTTTGTTTCTGTACAATGTCGCCTGCGGCTCACTGTGCCATTCCCATGGCTACAACGGATATTGACCACCTCCGGCCCCAGCTCTCCTGGGAGCAATAACAGGACACATGCCGTGTCCATTCTGAATGAAGGCTGAGCAAGGCAAACAAGGGAGGTGTTCCATGGACATCAGCAAATGTACTCCATAGAGATAATGGAAGGACACCATGGAGCGGGAGTCTTACTGATGAAAGAGGGGATGTAGTTGGTGCGAGAGCAGAAATTGCCGCGTGAGAAGCAGAAGAAATGGCAAGAGAGAGTGAGTAAGCAAAAATCAACTTAAGCCAAGCAAAGCTGCTTAGTAAACAATGTCAGAAACAGCAACAGTGATACCTTCAGTTTTGCCACTGCTCATTAACGCACAGTGTCCATTGCTTAGAAATCGAGTGGGAGCAGTCTTATTGCCAAAGCCTGCATTCAGCCGGCATACATCATTGCTTACCCAAATCAGGCAACAAAAGAGCACTAACCCTCCCACGCAAAAACAATGAAGACAAGTGCTTTCACAAGACTCAGTGAATATCGTCTTAACCACTTCTGATAAACCTTCCAGGTTATATCCTCCTTGGCTTTTGTTACCCTGACAGCTCCGCAATGCGACAGCAGACCTGAGAGCTGGGTAGAATACGCCCGCTGCTGACACGCCACGCACCGACCTGCCCTGTACGGGTTCACTGACACTCGAGGAGGTGTGAAACAAGAGTACATTCCACTCCAGAGAGACCTGACATCCTGAGCTGCTCCCCGCTCGGGGTTTCCAAAGTCAACATCGGCTGATTTCATGGTGGCGGCATTTTTAGATTACCTGGACGGTGGTTCAACACGAGCTGAGGTACTGTGGATTCCCAAACGACAATGCAATAGGCCATAGCTCTTGTGAAAACAATTAATAAAACATGTATGTCTTCTCATCTTCTAAGGAGAAAAGGGAAAACAGTAAGGAAGGTGTACATTGATACGGCAAAATGTTTTTTTCAATTTGTAGACGAAATTCTGTTAAATAATTTTCCCCCAGTTGTCGTTATTTTAATTGTGGTAGCCATGTCTTCTCGATGTTTATCAGGACAAGGGCACTCGAAAAAGCCCCTTAGGTATTTAGCGCGACTGTATCTCTAAGTAATTCGAAAATGAAATTTGGGACAGAATGAAAGATGACGGAACTTGACATATCTCTTTGATTGTTTTGCTTTCTATGTGTTTTATGTTTTTTCTTCACTTTACTTGTTTACGTCATTTGAGGCGTTGACAATAATTTGTTTTCTGAAGGTCGTACGTGTTGTCACTGCTGGGTGTGGAAAAGGAGATGGAGTGAAAAGCTCGTCGAACGACAAATGGAAACATTAACTCTTTCCATTGCAGCATTGATCTGTAACAAATTCAATGTTATTTTTGCAAACATTTCAAAAGCACTTCTAAGACGAATTTGGCGAGAGATTCCTTGGTGTGCTCTTTGCTTTGTTGTTAACCGATTTTCCACTCTCTGCAGTCCCGTCCGAAGAGCTGCATTTGAAAGCGAAATAAAAGCAGGACTCCACTAAAGCTAGAGTTTCACAAAGGGACAAAGTGTCTAACAACACGGGGAACACGTGGGGAAGAAGCAGGTTAACTGTCTGACGGACAGGCTGACACACTGGCTTCATGTACGTGTAATTATCCAAGCCAGTCAAACTAGCTGAGAGACCACTGAAAACAGCACATAAAACTTTTCTCTCGCTCTCTGCAGCTCTCGCGTTCTGCTGTAACAAGACTTGGAGAACTTTGCAAAACAAATTTCGAAAGCAAACCAAACGAAATGTTATTTAAGGCAAACGAAAACCTCGTGCTTCATCTCGGCAAGCCGTCTCGAGTTTGAAGCGCAAATTGCCTGTTTATACATCAGGCTGACTAAACACCGGTTTCAGATACAGATGGTTTTAACAGGGTTCACCCAGAGGTCGGTGAGGATTTTCCCTGGAACAGATGGAAGCAAACGAAAATAGGAGAGGAATTATGGAATCCGATATATTAACAGAGACACGGAATGGGGAAAAAAATCAAGCAAGGAGAAACTAATGGCAGAGCAGCGGAGAAAACAGAAGCAGGCGGAAGGCTGTGAGAGAAACACGAGTTGTTGCAGTTGTCGAGAATACGTCAATATCGCCTTTCAGATCCCCTCTGCCTACGCAGAACAGCCGACGGTATGATTAGATATCTGTAGACAGTCTTTTCTCCAAAGGGAATATGAGGATTTAGAAAACTCATCATGGAATGTTTGACGGGATGGAAAAAATATTATTATTGTAGACGATATCATAATACATTACATCTGTCAGCATCAAGTTGCATACTTGTGGACTGTTTGCCCTGAGTGTAATCATGTTGCAATTGTATTCAGGTCTTGAAAACGCTACAAAATATTGTGCACTGAAGTCAAAGTCATTTTAATACTGGTTTTTCACAATCATGTACTTAACGATATAATTTTTTCTTGAGCTGCATGAATTTGACTTAGTGGTAGCTCTTGCTGCATGCGTGATGAAAATATATTCCTTTACTTTCCCCCCGTGGTTTGAAGGCAATAATGATCTGAGTCTGCCCCTATGACCTCCTTCTGCCTCTCTGGCTTCTTGGGGCCGCCCCAGGTTGAGCTATTGGAGTAGGCCATTGGAGCCCTGCAGTCAGGGTTCCAACACCACTAAAGAGCGGGTCTTGTTTGTCTTACCTCAAATCTCTCATTTGTGACGATCACTCCAGAGAACGACTTCTAGTTTGGACGTTATGATGGTCAGCTTGTAATGAGTGTCGATAGTGAGTCAGACAATGTCAATTTTGTGTCTCAACAAAGTTTGAGTGCTTCGAACTATTATGTTACGATTGTCGCCGAAGTTGAAAAGTGCAGTGGGACGTTGGATCCCCGAGAAGAATTTGACTATGATTTTCTTTCTTTTTTTGTTTGTTTGTTTATTCTGTGTGCCATCCCAGAGACGGGTTTCCCAGAACTATGATTCGCCAGTCAAAGGGAATTGGACGGGCATTCCAGGAAGAGTTTATAAAAAGAAACAAATACAAGTGATCGCTGTATTCATATGCAGCGTCCAAGCAGTCAGTTCTTGTAATAAGTCCGTTTCTAAAACCAGACAGCGCCTGCATTTTCGTCCCGACTTCTATACCGACCCCTGCATGGATATGTGCGCCATACAAGTGGACATCTTCATCATGACTACAACGATCACCGATATGAAAAAAGACCGGAAACGAGTTTGCGATTGCCTTCGCTAGCATATCCAAGACCTGGGAACCCCGCCACAGAGCGCTTGCCTGACCCAACCGGACGCACAGTTGGCAGAGCAACCAAGGATGGAGCGGTTTTCGCAGCTGTGTTTGATTGGCTGGTTTACCGGAAGCTCCCAGCACGTGGTTCAAGCAAAACAGAGATATGTCATACGACTGCACCAGGGGATTTGAAAGGCTATCATGTAGCCCAACCAAAGGTTCAGGTGGCAATATGGCTAATTCGGACGGAGAAAAACCTGCCTCGCACCAGGCTTCTGTTTTTTGTTTGCAGACATTGAATAAAAAATAAATACTCAGAGGCGAAAAATTTAAACAGTTGGGAGATATGACATGAGGCTACACCAGAGGAACCCTTCCTTGACATCCGGACGTGACCGTTGCAAAACAAAGAATATTCTCTCTCTCTCTTTCTCTCTCTCTCTCTTTCTCTCTCTCTCTCTCTCTCTCTCTCTCTCTCTCTCTCTCTCTCTCCCGTGAAATTGAATGGAGGAAAGTTGTTTTGGTTTAAACTTTCATTGCGACTCGTGGCTAAATTCTGCTGAAAGAAAAGCAGAAGCAGCAGTGGCAGAAACAACAGAGACAGATGCAGCAGAACGTGCATGCAGATATAGGTAGTGTTATGTGCTAGACGGTGGTTTATCCTGAAACGTAGAGCGTGACCTACTTGCATATGAAGGACATGACGTTTTCATCCGCCAAATCTTGTGATTGGACAATGCCCCGCAGAGATGACTTTTCACCGCCTACTCTTGTTATCTTAACTGTGACTAGCCGGCTGTGTAGCGTGGAAAATAGTAACCCGTGGAAAACAGTGACGGAAGTCATCGCAGAGTTATCTGCGAGGGATTTTCTGAAAATTCCACTCTAAAAAGAGACGGCACCCGCCACTCCGCCTGACTGACTTGGCACGCCCGGGGAGTTATGCTAAGATCCGGCCGCGTAAATATATCTGCGTTTTGTGACAAACGTCTTTCTCGGCGGTACTGTACTCCATGCACCTTAACGGTGCGCGTGATTCGGGTGTAATCTTAAGCTAAACGACGTTTATTGGCGCTGCTGAAATGGTCGAAGTCGGAAACATTCGGAACGTCGTTTAGCTTAAGATTACACCCGAATCACGCGCACCGTTAAGGTGCATGGAGTACAGTACCGCCGAGCAAGACGTTTGTCACAAAACGCAGATATATTTACGCGGCCGGATCTTAGCATAACTCCCCGGGCGTGCCAAGTCAGTCAACGGTCGCGTTTTATAAAACCAGACTACAAACAGACTACAGGGAGGTGACTCCCATATTATTTCCGGCAGGGGAGACGGCTTTACACGGGGAAAAACTTTTTTGAACGCTACATCATGTGTTAAACTACACAAATGCACCAAAACCTCGTAAAGCAACTAATGCGTCGTTTGTCGGAATATATTCCATGCGAAGAACAGGTGCAGGAGCGGTAAATTGCATAAAGCACGTCCCTCGCAGATAACTCTGCGATGACTTCCGTCACTGTTTTCCACGGGTTACTATTTTCCACGCTACAGGCTGTAACGGTGAGCGTTTCGTAAAATCTCGGACCCAAATATTGTTGTATTTGTTGCGTGTGATTACACAAACATTTTTAGAGGAAAGTACTATTTGATCGGGTTATAAGGTGAAAGTAAACGTCGAAAACCCATATTTCGGGTGAAAACGTCATGCCATTCAAATGCAAGTAGGTCACACTCTACGTTTCAGGATAAACCACCGTCTAGCCTATGACAGGAGCAGTTACTGACTATAGCAGCATTAGCTATAAAGCAGCAACACTGGCAAAAGCATAAGTAGCAGCAGCAGCAGCAGCAGCAGCTGGAGGAGCACTGGCAGTGCTACCAGAAGAACCAGCGATTAGAGGACTAGCAGCACCCTGCATCAACAGCACATGTAATTGTACTGGGTCTATATCAGCTCGGTTAACAAGTTTGAGTGCCGTCGCTCGCGGCGAGCAGGCAAGACGTACGCAACTATATGGATTCTGGAGATGTGTTCCAGAACAAGGCCCTTACCCAAGTTACTTCTGCTCTCTCGGGAGAGAAAGTGTGCATCTATGAGAGATGGAAAAGTGTAGGACTTTTGAGGTGTCTTCGCCCACAGTACAGTTACATACTTTACAGGGAATTAAGATTGCGTTAGAATGACAATGTAAGTGGCCCGCTTATCATGGGTTAGATATGTGCAGTTTTAATTTTAAAAATGAGTAAACACTGATAATACGAAGTAATACCTTTAATTATTACAACTACTTCTACTCGCAGCAGCAGGGGCAACAGCAGTAGCAGCAAAATAGACAGCGAATGCTATAGACGGGAAAATAATTAAGAAAAATCCACACACTTGATGGTCAAGCTAGAGCAAGGAAGCACACTTGTTTCTCACTCTGATCAGGGCTTTGAAGATCGAGCCGTCCTCACGTTGTGGCTAATGAGGGACAAATCGGCCAGTCTATTGGCATTATGGCCGACAGCCTCTTGTACACTCTGCAAACACGGCCGTACGGGCCAAGAGGTGGTCAGCGCTTTGTCCAAGCGGTCTGCGGACGCCGGCCACGCTGTTGACACGCCTGGACAAATACCAGCCGTGGACAGTGGCTACTCGAAAGCAGAGCGTGGGTGTGGGTTTGACCAGACAAGCACACAGGGAAGAAAATAGGATGTTCTCATTGAGGAGGAGGAAAAGGAGGAGGAAAAGGAGGAGGAAAAGGAGGAGGAGGAGGAGGAGGAGGAGGAGGAGGAGGAGGAGGAGGAGGAGGAAGAGGAGGAGGATAAGGAGGAGGAGAAAAAGGAGGAGGAGGAGGAAGAGGAGCAGCAGCAGCAGCAGCTGAAGGAGGGAGAAGGAGGGAGAAGGGGGGGGGGGAGGGGGTAGAGGGGGGGGGGGAGGAGGGGGAGGGGGGAGGGGGGGAGGGGGGTGGGGGGGAGAGGGGGGGAAGAGGTGGAGGAGGAGAAGCAGGAGGAGGAGGTGCAGGAGGAGGAGCAGGAGGAGATGAGCAGGATGAGGAGAAGAAGTCGAAAGGAGAGGAGAGGGAGCAGGAAGGAGGAAAAAACTATGAAACATGCACACAACCATCAACAAAGATACGAACTGGAATGCAAAAAAGAACACTTCAATTAAGAACAAAGCAACAGCAATAAAATCAAGTAATACAACATTAGTTACAAGAGCTTCAGTAAGGACATCGATGAAGATAAGGTCATCGATGTCAATACCCCAGTAAAGTCACTTTCCATGTTTCAACTCACAACCCTGAGTGACTTCCATACCATCAGCTGGGATGGAATAGTTGTGCCTGCTAATAGAATTCCTGATCACTTGACTCGTATTGAGTCAGACACGCTGCTGCATATCCGCTGTCGGGGTCTACTTGGGGGAGAACTCCTTGCCAATACGCAGGCTGATGTTGCTCCTTGAAAAAGGAGCCTAGTCTCTTTTCAAAACACTTGGGGAGCCGCCCAGGCGAGGGAGGCATCTGCTCGATGGAATGTATCGCGTGGCCTTCCACACGATTCTCCGTGCTTGCCGACATCGAGCCAGGCTCCAGCACTGCCATCCCCTGATTGACTTCTGACAACGATGCTGTGCGGGACGCTGCCCCGCCATTTCCCGGATTGGCCCGAGCCAGGATAGCATGAGCATCGGGACTGCCTTGGGCTCTGCCCGGCTTTTCGCTCAGATTGTAATCAAGAAAAGCCTCCAAACCCAAAATACGACCACGTGCCGTAATCTTCTATGTGCTTCCAGATCAAAACTTGTTAGGCGGGAATTCGGAGAGGTTTCGGAGATCTTGGATGATGTGATGCACAGACTGGACTAAGACGTTTTCGTCGGAGTGGAGGAAGTCTCTTCTGTCTATTTGTGCGAGTTGCTGCCCCCAGACATGAGTTATTGATTTGCAGGTACTTTATGGAGAGAAAATAGTGTGTCATTGCTGTTCTCCTTGCGTATAGACTTTGAAGAATTTAATAAATTCAGCGCAAAGCAAAATGAAAAAATTAAGACAGAGATGTTGCAAGTTTTGCCAATTTTCGAAGCGATTCATACTGTGCGTAAAAGCGACAAATGGCCTGCAATGTTTGATTCGCACAAAAAGAGAGAAAAGAACATTAGAATAAAAGTTCCATCGAGCAATCATAAAAACTGCAACAAGAAACGTGTTCTGTCTGCTAAATGTTCCTGCATCATAGCGATCCGCATATTAATCTTTCTCTGCCTTAGTGCACTTGTACGCAGGGTTTGGGTGATCTATTGAAACTCTATCACCAGCTTCAAACTCAGGCTCGAGGCGAAGAAGATACGCATATTGATTGTCGGCGATGCTGCCTCTGTCACAGTCAAATGCCCTGAACCCCACTGTGCTCGGCGCCATCCAACATGGCCGCCGGCTAACCCGCGCAGAAATGTTCCTCCTCCTCCTCCTGCACTCTCTTATCATTTCCGGCGAAGGCAGATCCCCGGAAGTAGGTCGCCATGTTGCCTCCAAGGAAGAACAGTCTATTCGCCACCTGCCTATGGGAGAAGTGGTCTAGCACCCTGTTACTTCTCTGCCATTCATTATGTGCAGTTTATGGCTGTAGCGTCAACCCGGCCAGCCAGATGCTGGTCGAGGAAGCAGACATAACACTGCAGGGGATGGTGCTGGATGCAGCCCACGTGGAGCCAATGCGACAAGGTAATGAATGCGAGGACACAACTGTTAGGACAACTGAGTACTGGTGCAGAGCAAACTTTGTGTCTGTTGCGGTTAAACGCGGGGAAACCGAACACTGATACCATTCTTTCTCCACAGTAGCCCATTCCTTGATAATACCGAGATACTGGAATCATGTTTTATACCCCCACCATGCCATCTACCACCCCCCTCCCCTCCCCAACCCAACCCCCCCAAAAAGGAAGGAAAGAGAGAGTAAGTTTTTGGATAGGGCAGATAGCGTGAATTTGCACTTGGATTAAATCGGCTTATTCGTGATTAAGTGGTTGTATACCAAATTCTCCTATGCGAAGTCGTGCATCTCTGAATACATGAATTTGTCAAAAACTGCACAACCGACAAGATCACTTGTACTTTGAAAAATATGGACGTTACACTATCACCGTCCTTATGCAGGACCCCCCCTTCCCTCCCTCTCCCCCTCTCCCCCCTCTTCCCCCAACCCTGAAAAAAAAACTCACGGCGGTGCACGCAAAGTACAAAAGTGCACAGGTGAGGATTAGTTGGATATGACTGGCTCTCGCTTTCACTTTCATCCAATGGGTGACCCTGCTAAAGGGGTGTTTACTCAACTGAGGTGCTGATAGCAATCACCCGTGTAGGATTTATGCAATGTCCAAACTTGCCCTTTCCAGTCGATTATCGTTTCATCGCGTCATAGCGCTGTCTCGGGGATTAGCTCCCACCGCTTTGGCCGCGCTCCACGTGCGCATGCGTGCGTTTGAAGCTGGCTTTGTCGCCGTTCTTTATTGGTCGTCTTCGTGGGACGGGCTGACGGCAGATGCAATTATCGCACGCATATTTCAATCTCGACCTCTGTGAATTTCCCATCAAACGAGGCGAAAATGCCAGAACAAGATAGACTAAGGCAGAAAAAAATGTTCCCTACACATAAAAGTGATAAAACGGTCAGCAAACAACATGCATCCAAGACATTTTTCACCGTTCACGTTATGCGCTGTTTACATGGTAGTCAGATTCAAACAGAAGACGAAATCCCTGTGAACACACGTGATTCAAAAACGCAGTTGACAACGCAACGATGTAGCTCCATGACCAAGGGGACTTCATCGGTTTTGCAGAATCCTGTCAGACGGCGCTGCTGCTAATTGCGGGTCACGTGTCACGACAGAGCTGAAATGGGGCTGCACGTTTCTGCGCGTGCCCAATGTGCCCCAGGCGCGTGGTCGTGGAGATCGTGAGACATTCAGCGTGGCTGAGACTAGTGAATATAGTCTCAGCAACATGTTGGTCACGTGATAGCCTAAATTCTTCCATAACATGCATACCACCGTTCTGAACAGCCACGCTGAATGCCATATCACATCGTGAATGTATTCCTCCGCTTGTTGTGATACACTCCATACTGGCAGCCATTTTTTCCGTCAGTTCATTTTCTAAACATCGATTTCCCATGAATGTAAAACTTGTGTGCGGTAAAATTCGAATCACAAGAGTGTAATATTGTGAACTCTACTAATTATAAGGACTTTGAATACAACAGCAATATTTATACTTCATTGAGCGAGTTCGGAGGGTCAGAGTCGATCTCTGGTTGTGAATTCTTGTCAGCAAACCGTTAGATGACAACTAAAGACGCTTCAGCGTTTGTGTGAACAGTGATTACACGTACCTTGTCAGCAAACCGTCAGATGTCAATTCAACACTGTCTAGTCTCGCTGGATAAGCAGTGAATCAGAAAATGGCTTTAACTTCAGCTCCAAAGAAAAGAAAAAGAACAGAAATGACACCCAAAGACAAAGTGGACTTGCTTGATCGCTACCGAGAGCTAAATTCTAAAAGTTTGAGGGAGGGTGCTGACATTTTGGGTGTGTCGGCATCATTTCTGTGCCAGACACTGAAAAAAGAAGATGAACTTAGGGCTGATATCGCAGAGGGCTCCAGTCAAGGCCAAAGGAAGCGTCGGCGCTGCGGGAAGGATAAAGAGACAGAAGATGGCTTAAAGCGGTGGTTCGACTCTATCCAAGCGCGCAACACACCTGTAAACGGCCCAATCCTGTGTCAGAAGGCGGAACAGATTGCTTCCCAGCTTGGTCGCTCCGAATTCAAAGCTACAAATGGGTGGTTTAACAGGTGGAAGAAACGCAACGGCTTGGTGAAGCGGGAAGTGCCGGTTAATAAAAACGCCGCTTATTAAAAACACTTTTGTTCGGTCCCAATGTGTTTTTAATAAGCGGCGACTACTGTATATA
>JAWQFJ010011294.1:5000-12500 GCA_034096865.1 Theodoxus fluviatilis
CTCTCACCTGTCCCATCTCACCTGTCCGCTAGCCCCTCTCACCTGTTCCATCTCACGTGTCTGTCATCCCCTCTCACCTGTCTCACCTGTCCCATCTCACCTGTCCTCCATCCCCTCTCACCTGCCCTCCATTCCCTCTCACCTGTCCCATCTCACTTGTCCTCCATTCCCTCTCACCTGTCCCATCTCACCTGTCCTCCATTCCCTCTCACCTGTCTCCTGCGTGGTGTTGAAGACGTCCATGGACCAGGTGGAGCGCCGCCTGCCCTTGAAGACCATGACGGAGAAGACGTACTCCGTGTTGGGCTTGAGCCCGTCCACGTGGGCGTTCAGGTCCGTGGAGTTGATGAAGCGGTAGCGACGGTTGTTGCGCGGGTGGGGCGAGTAGCGCACGGTGTAGAAGCGGTTGTCCGTGATCTTCTGGCTCTTGCCCAGACTGTCGTCCGCCCAGGTCAGCACGATGGTGGAGGAGGACAGCACGATGGCCTTTAACCCTATCGGGGGCATCATGGGCGTGGCGGGCTCCTCCTCTGTGTCGAGAGACAGACTCATTTAGGACTCTTTTTTTCATAATACAAATACATTATTCAATAAATGGTATATTGGTTAATTTCACGCACGCACGCACGCATGCACGCACACAGAAAGAAAGAGAGACAAGAAAGAAAAAGGCGGACGGACACACACACACACACACACACACACAAACACACGCGCGCGCACACACACACACACACACACATAAACACACATACACGCACACAGACACACGCGCGCGCACACACACACACACACACACACACACACACACACGCACGCGCACCCATACACAAACACATTTGCATACACAAACACACACGCACGCACGCACGCACACGCACGCACACACGTGCGCGACAGGGAGGTGCCACTGACCGATGTCCTCACTGGTGGTGACCGACTCAAATCTCTGTTCTCCATGGCCCTGCTCATTGAAAGCCCGGATGGAGATGACGTACTCGGAGGCGGGCTCTGGAAAACGACGACATTCCATAAGAAGAAATCCATCGAAAAAAGGAACAAATAAAAGTTATCCTCCTCCTCCTTTTATTCCTGCTGGTACTACTATTCCTGCCGCTCCCCCTCCTCCTCGGCCTCCTCCTCCACCCCACTAGTACGACTACTACTACTACTACTACTACTACTACTACTACTACTACTACTACCACTACTACTACTACTACTACTACCACTACCACCACCACCACTACTACTACCACCACCACCACCACCACCACCACCACCACCACCACCACCACTACTACCACTACCACTACCACTACTACAACTACTACAACAACTACTTCAACAACAACTACTACTACCACTACCACCACCACCACTACTACTACTTCTATCACTGCAACTGCTACTAGTACGACTACTACAACCAACTACTACTACCACTACTACTAATATTACTACCACTACAACCATCACTACTACTACTTCTATCACTGCAACTGCTACTAGTATGACTACTACAACAACTACTACTACTACTACTACTACTACTACTACTACTACTACTACCACTACCACTACTACTACTACTACAACCAACTACTACTACCACTACTACTACTACTACTACTACCTCCACTACTACTACTACCACCACCACCACTACCACTACAACTCATTGAGGTTTTTGATGGTGTAGCCCAGGGCCCGTATTCACAACAGCGATTTATCTTCGATTTATTTTAACCCCGATTTATATCTAAACTCAGACGATTCCAACTGCCTGTTCCGCTCTCCCTTGGCTGGAAACCAGTATATATAGCAAAGCGCAACGTAGGATCCTCTGACGAGCGTACCTTATCTAACCGATCAAGATAACGCGGGGCTAGGGGATAAATAGAGTGTTAAAAAGATAAATCGCCGTTGTGAATACGGGCCCAGGGCTAACTACCACTACTACTACCACTACCCTCACTACTACTACCACCACCACCACCACCACTACCACTACAACTCACTGATGTTGTTGATGGTGTAGTCCAGGGCTAACTACCACTACTACTACTACTACTACTACTACTACTACCACCACCACCACCACTACCACTACAACTCACGGAGGTTTTTGATGGTGTAGTCCAGGGTGTTGGCGTCCAGGGTGACTTGGAAGACGTCAGGTACGCCTTTGCCATAACCCAGGATGTAACCTCGAACCAAAATCTTCTGCTCTGCTGGCGGCTCTGCCCACGTGACCAGGATGGAGTTGGCTTTGGGCGTTGCCTTGATCCTGGCAGGCTTTGGGGGCACTCTCGACTCTGTGGGCAGTGTGGAACTCTCAAAGACTGGACAGCAGGCAGTGTGGAACTCTAAAAGACTGGACAGAGAGAGAGAGAGAGAGAGAGAGAGAGAGAGAGAGAGAGAGTGGTGGAGGGGGAGGGAAAAGGGACGGACAGACAGACAGAAACGGACAGAGAGAAAGACAGGCAGACACAGAGAAACAGACAGACACAAAGACACACAAACGGACAGGCAGGCAGGCACACGCGAACAAGCATGCACATCTTCTCCATTCCCCTATCCCCTACAGAAACAGGCGGGGGCTGACAGGCGGACGGACTTTCAGACAGACTAGAGAGACATTGACACAGGGGAGAATGGGATAGGACAGAAAGTAGCAACAGCTTTCACTAGACAGAGGACTCCGTGCTCTCTGAGGACAGGATCTCTCTCTCTCTCTCTCTCTCTCTCTCTCTCTCTCTCTCTCTCTCTCTACCTCTACCTCTCCCTCTCTCCCTCCCTCCCTACCGTCCAGGTCATCTCTGTAGGTGGTGGCGTGTTCCCAGGTCGTAGCAGGGCCAGAGCCGTTGACTGTCAGGGCCGAGATTCGAACCTGGTACTCCGTGCCCTTCCTCAGTTCTGTAGAAATGGAAAATATCGTCAACAATATCAACAACAATATCAACAACAATATCAACAACAACGACGACGACGACAACAATAGCAGAACCTGTTACAGGAGGCAGCATTTCTTATTGGGATGTTGCACGGAAGTGACCATCAGACTTGGATTCTGCTGTCAAGACTACAGTGAAAATTAGTCCTGCTGAACACTACAGTGAAAATTAGTCCTGCTGAACACTACAGTGAAAATTAGTCCTGCTGAACACTACAGTGAAAATTAGTCCTGCTGAACACTACAGTGAAAATTAGTCCTGCTGAACACTACAGTGAAAATTAGCTCTGAGGAACACTACAGTGAAAATTAGCTCTGAGGAACACTAAAATGAAATTTGTCCTACAGGAACACCACAGTAAAAATTTGTCCTACACCACAGTGAAAATTTGTTGTACAGGAACACTACAGTGAACATTTGTCCTACAGCAACACTACAGTGCAAATTTGTCCTACAGGAACACTACAGTGAAAATTTGTCCTACAGGAACACTACAGTGCAAATTTGTCCTACAGGAACACTACAGTGAAAATTTGTCCTACAATAACACTACAGTGAACATTTGTACTACAGTAACACTACAGTGCAAATTTGTCCTACAGGAACACTACAGTGAACATTTCTCCCACAGGAACACTACAGTGAAAATTGTCCCACAGGAACACTACAGTGAAAATTTGTCCCACAGGAACACTACAGTGAAAATTGTCCCACAGGAACACTACAGTGAAAATTTGTCCCACAGGAACACTACAGTGAAAATTTGTCCTACAGGAACACTACAGTGAACTAAAGTAGAAATTAGTCCTGCAGAACATTACAGTGAAAATTAGCCCTGCAGAACATTACAGTGAAAATTAGTTCTGCAGAACACTACAGTAAATATTAGTCCTGCAGAACACTACAGTGAAATGTTGTTGTACAGGAATACCGAAACAATAATATACCTTATAATGTTTTGCTTTCTCATTTTTTTTAGAACATTGAAATAATCAATGTAAGTTTCCTTTTCAAGCTCATGTCCATCGAAATTTTTCTCTTTGGAAAAGGTTCTTATCTCAATGAAGAATTTGAATTTTGTAAAGAACTATGATCTTGCATGTCGCAGTTTTAATGTGGTTATATAAATACGCCAATAAATAGTCGTAGTATTAATTGAAAGTCAATTTCTGTCCAGAAACAAACAGAAAAGTAACAACCACTGGTCATTTGTGCAACACAATGACTATCATCCGAATCATCAGCACAATGAAACCACATGGTCTCTTTTTTTCTTTGTCTACCACCAGCCCAGACCTCCATCAAGTCCGCAGCCACAGGGAGACTTCAGACTTCACACTTAATATCAGGCCAGCGACCAACAACAAGAGTTTGCCCAACACGTGTACAACACAACACGTGTACAACACAACGTGTTACAGAAGCTACAGGGAGACTACAGACTTCACACTTCATTTCAGGCCAGCGACCACCAACAAGAGTTCGCCCAACATGTGTACAATACAACGTGCTGTAGCTACAGGGAGACTTCAGACTTCACACTTCATTTCAGGCCAGCGACCAACAACAAGAGTTCGCCCAACACGTGTACAACACAACACGTGTACAACACAACGTGTTACAGAAGCTACAGGGAGACTACAGACTTCACACTTCATTTCAGGCCAGCGACCACCAACAAGAGTTCGCCCAACACGTGTACAACACAACGTGCTGTAGCTACAGGGAGACTACATACTTCACACTTCATTTCAGGCCAGCGACCCACAACAAGAGTTCATCCAACACGTGTACAACACAACGTGCTGTAGCTACAGGGAGACTACAGACTTCACACTTCATTTCAGGCCAGCAACCAACAACAAGAGTTCATTCAACACAACACGTGTACAACACAACGTGCTGTAGCTACAGGGAGACTACAGACTTCACACTTCATTTCAGGCCAGCGACGCACATCAAGAGTGCATTTAACATGTGTACAATACAACGTGTTACAGAAGCTACAGGGGTACTTCAGACTTCACACTTCATTTCAGGCCAGCGACCCACAACAAGAGTTCACCCAACATGCGTACAATACAACGTGTAACAGAAGCTACAAGGAGAGTTCAGACTTCACACTTAGTTTCAGGCCAGCGACCCACAACAAGAGTTCACCCAACATGCGTACAATACAACGTGCTGTAGCTGTTACAGGGGGACAGTTACCGGTGAGGGCGTAGATGTTGCGGTTGCCGTCTGTGGTGATGGTCTCCCCACGCCTGTTGCCCCTCCTCTTGAAGCGGATCTTGTAGCCCTTGATGACCCCGTTTCGCTCCTCTGAGGGTGGGGGCTCCCATCGAACGATGATCCTCTGTGGAGAGAGGAAGATGGTGAGGATTCTTCCTCACAAACACTCGTCTATGTAGTAACATACACGGAAAAGCTGGGGTTTTATATAGCGACTCCTCACCCACGTCTGGGTCTCAAACCGCTTCACACTTTACCCCCTGATCCCTGGGCCGCTTGATTAATCCTTCCCTGGCGCCTGGCGACAAACACAGCGACCTACAGAACGCCATAGGTCTGGTTCAAACACCAACCCCCACTCCCTGGGGAGTATTCCAACCCAGTTTTACTCCTAGGTGGGGAGAAGCAATAGGACTCAAGCATATTATTCAAGGACGCAACTCGGGGATCTGCACAGCTTCGAACACCACACCCACTGGCCCCAAGTAACTCCAGGTCAAGTGCGCTGACCACTCGGCCACAGAGCCCACTTCGTCCGTCCAGGAGTAATGCAAGGCCTCTTCGTTGATTTTCCTGTTCCAGAGAATAATACCCGTGGTTGTGACGATGGCCCCACTACTTTCTCCCCAAGTCTGTCAGGGCATGGTATTGTCATCCATGGAGTTCGCGAAATGCAGGCGTCATAGAAATGTACAGACACGCGTCCCTGACATCTCTATTGACGCCATGGAAAGAACGCACTTTAGAGAACACTTGAGGGCCTTCCCGGTGGATGTCTTACGGGGAGAACTGATGTGGTAGCTGATTCAAATATCACTTTTCCTGTCCTCTGTCATCAGGGCTACTGTAAAACCAACCAACCAAGCAGATACTGCTCATGGAGTTAATGACGTTATGTTTTTTTATCCGACACATCAAACATTCTGCTAAGTTTAAACTTCTGTCTAGTGGTAGCTCAGCACACGGCCGGAGCCGATCGACACCCAACCCCTCCCCCTCCCCCCACCCACCCCCATCAGCTGGAAACCTTGGCTGCTGGACATTTTTGGCTACTTCCAGTACCTCAGCCAGGGGTGGCTCCCCAAGCAGCCAGAGGCTATCGGGGTGGAAAGTGGGTGGGTGGGCATCGGAGCAGATGTAAAGATATAAGAGCAGAGAGAAAGCGAGCAAGACAAGGAAAGGTTGACCGACTTCGAAGAGCAGGTCATGGCACGACACTGACCGTGGCACTGGACACCTCCAGGGTGAAGTTCTGGGGGGGAGCAGAGGGGATGTCAGAGAAGGTCTGGGCTTCCATCTCCTCGGTGCTGGTGCCGGGCCCGTTCTGGTTGTGCGCCACCACCCTCACAGAGTACAGCGCGTTCTTCTTTAGGTCCGTCAGCAGTCGACTCGTCTCCTTGACAACCTCCTCCTGCTCCTGGGACCCCACCTGCAGCACAGAAGAAGAAGGCCAGTGTCACCAAGGTAATGGAGGAGTGGTATCAGTAGGGAAGGAAGTACAGGAAGTGTCACTCTCAGTAGGGAAGGAAGTACAGGAAGTGTCACTCTCAGTAGGGAAGGAAGTACAGGAAGTGTCACTCTCAGTAGGGAAGGAAGTACAGGAAGTGTCACTCTCAGTAGGGAAGGAAGCACAGGAAGTGTCACTCTCAGTGGGGAAGGAAGTACAGGAAGGGAAGGAAGCACAGGAAGTGTCACTCTCAGTAGGGAAGGAAGTACAGGAAGTGTCACTCTCAGTAGGGAAGGAAGTACAGGAAGTGTCACTCTCAGTAGGGAAGGAAGCACAGGAAGTGTCACTCTCAGTAGGGAAGGAAGCACAGGAAGTGTCACTCTCAGTAGGGAAGGAAGTACAGGAAGTGTCACTCTCGGTAGGGAAGGAAGTACAGGAAGTGTCACTCTCAGTAGGGAAGGAAGTACAGGAAGTGTCACTCTCGGTAGGGAAGGAAGTACAGGAAGTGTCACTCTCAGTAGGGAAGGAAGCACAGGAAGTGTCACTCTCAGTAGGGAAGGAAGTACAGGAAGTGTCACTCTCAGTAGGGAAGGAAGTACAGGAAGTGTCACTCTCAGTAGGGAAGGAAGTACAGGAAGTGTCACTCTCAGTAGGGAAGGAAGTACAGGAAGTGTCACTCTCAGTAGGGAAGGAAGTACAGGAAGTGTCACTCTCAGTTGGGAAGGAAGTACAGGAAGTGTCACTCTCAGTAGGGAAGGAAGCACAGGAAGTGTCACTCTCAGTGGGGAAGGAAGTACAGGAAGGGAAGGAAGCACAGGAAGTGTCACTCTCAGTAGGGAAGGAAGCACAGGAAGTGTCACTCTC
>JAWQFJ010011294.1:15000-20000 GCA_034096865.1 Theodoxus fluviatilis
TGGATGGACGGACGGACGGACGGACGGACGGACGGACGGACGGATGGATGGACGGATAGATGGATGGATGGATGGATGGATGGATGGATGGATGGATGCATGAATGCTTGGATGGGTGGGAGGATGGATGGATGGATGGATAGCATGATGGATGAATGAATGCATAAGTGGGTGGGTGGATGGATGGATAGAATGATGGATACATGAATGCATGGATGGGTGGGTGGATGAATGAATGGATAGAATGATGGATGCTTGAATGCATGGATGGGTGGGTGGATGAATGAATGGATAGAATGATGGATGCATGAATGCATGGATGGGTGGGTGGGTGGATGGATGAATGGATGGATGAATTGATGGATGATGGATGAATAATGGATGCTCGGACAGATAGATGGATGATGGCTGGACTGATGGACGACAGACTGACTGGTTGGCTGAATGATGGATGGACAGATGGATGTATGGATGGATGATGGACGGTAGGAAGGATAGATGGATGGATGGAGATGCAGACTACTCAGAGACAGTTACACTGACCTTCCTGGTCCGTGGTGATGGTGATGGAGGCGTGTTTGAGACTGGGGCCGTTGTTGTTGTAGACCGTCACACGGAACTCGTACTCCGTGCTGGGCTTGAGGTGCTGGATGTTGGCCTCCGTGGTGGTGGTGTTGAGCACGCGCTCTCTGTGGACAGACACGGGGCGTTCCTGGCATGGGATGGACCCTGTGCAGTGCATGTCTGTCCAAACCCTTTCAGTGTCGTCTTCGTTGCCTATCTGCGAGTCATGTCCTGCCCCCTCTATACAACGGACGTCGGTTTCCTCTGTCAAACAATGCTTTCTACGTGTGTCCTTCCTTCAGTCAAGCCTTCTTTCAGTCACCCCTCCTTCAGTCACCCCTCCTTCAGTCACCCCTCCTTCAGTCACCCCTCCTTCAGTCACCCCTCCTTCAGTCACCCCTCTTTCAGTCACCCCTCTTTCAGTCGACCGTCTTTCAGTCAACCGTCTTTCAGTCACCCCTCCTTCAGTCACCCCTCTTTCAGTCACCCCTCCTTCAGTCACCCCTCCTTCAGTCACCCCTCCTTCAGTCACCCCTCCTTCAGTCACCCCTCCTTCAGTCACCCCTCTTTCAGTCACCCCTCCTTCAGTCACCCCTCCTTCAGTCAGCCCTCTTTCAGTCAGCCTTCTTTCAGTCACCCCTCTTTCAGTCACCCCTCCTTCAGTCACCCCTCCTTCAGTCACCCCTCCTTCAGTCACCCCTCCTTCAGTCACCCCTCCTTCAGTCACCCCTCCTTCAGTCACCCCTCTTTCAGTCACCCCTCATTCAGTCAGCCTTCTTTCAGTCACCCCTCCTTCAGTCACCCCTCCTTCAGTCACCCCTCCTTCAGTCACCCCTCTTTCAGTCACCCCTCCTTCAGTCACCCCTCCTTCAGTCACCCCTCTTTCAGTCACCCCTCCTTCAGTCACCCCTCCTTCAGTCACCCCTCCTTCAGTCACCCCTCTTTCAGTCACCCTTTCTTCAGTCACCCCTCATTCAGTCAGCCTTCTTTCAGTCACCCCTTCTTCAGTCAGCCCTCCTTCAGTCACCCCTCCTTCAGTCACCCCTCTTTCAGTCACCCCTCTTTCAGTCACCCCTCCTTCAGTCACCCCTCCTTCAGTCACCCTCTTTCAGTCACCCCTCCTTCAGTCACCCCTCCTTCAGTCACCCCTCCTTCAGTCACCCCTCTTTCAGTCACCCCTCATTCAGTCAGCCTTCTTTCAGTCACCCCTCTTTCAGTCACCCCTCCTTCAGTCACCCCTCCTTCATCCACCCCTCCTTCAGTCACCCCTCCTTCAGTCACCCCTCTTTCAGTCACCCCTCATTCAGTCAGCCTTCTTTCAGTCACCCCTCTTCAGTCAGCCCTCCTTCAGTCACCCCTTCTTCAGTCACCCTCTTTCAGTCACCCTTTCTTCAGTCACACCTCTTTCAGTCACCCCTCTTTCAGTCACCCCTCCTTCAGTCACCCCTCCTTCAGTCACCCCTCTTTCAGTCACCCCTCTTTCAGTCACCCCTCCTTCAGTCAGCCCTCCTTCAGTCACCCCTCCTTCAGTCACCCCTCTTTCAGTCACCCCTCATTCAGTCACCCCTCCTTCAGTCACCCCTCTTTCAGTCACCCCTCTTTCAGTCAGCCTTCTTTCAGTCACCCCTCCTTCAGTCACCCCTCTTTCAGTCACCCCTCTTTCAGTCACCCCTCTTTCAGTCAGCCCTCCTTCAGTCACCCCTCCTTCAGTCACCCCTCCTTCAGTCACCCCTCCTTCAGTCACCCCTCCTTCAGTCACCCCTCATTCAGTCACCCCTCTTTCAGTCACCCCTCCTTCAGTCAGCCCTCCTTCAGTCACCCCTCTTTCAGTCAGCCCTCCTTCAGTCACCCCTCCTTCAGTCACCCCTCCTTCAGTCACCCCTCTTTCAGTCAGCCCTCCTTCAGTCACCCCTCATTCAGTCAGCCCTCCTTCAGTCAGCCCTCCTTCAGTCACCCCTCCTTCAGTCACCCCTCCTTCAGTCACCCCTCATTCAGTCACCCCTCTTTCATTCAGCCCTCCTTCAGTCACCCCTCATTCAGTCAGCCCTCCTTCAGTCAGCCCTCATTCAGTCGACCGTCTTTCAGTCATCCTTCTTTCAGTCACCCCTCCTTCAGTCACCCCTCTTTCAGTCACCCCTCATTCAGTCAGCCTTCTTTCAGTCACCCCTTCTTCAGTCAGCCCTCCTTCAGTCACCCCTCCTTCAGTCACCCCTCCTTCAGTCAGCCCTTCTTCAGTCAGCCCTCCTTCAGTCACCCCTCCTTCAGTCACCCCTCCTTCAGTCACCCCTCCTTCAGTCACCCCTCTTTCAGTCAAGCCCTCCTTCAGTCAGCCCTCCTTCAGTCAGCCTTCTTTCAGTCAGCCCTCCTTCAGTCACCCCTCTTTCAGTCACCCCTCTTTCAGTCACCCCTCCTTCAGTCAGCCCTCCTTCAGTCACCCCTCCTTCAGTCAGCCCTCCTTCAGTTACCCCTCTTTCAGTCAGCCCTCCTTCAGTCACCCCTCATTCAGTCAGCCCTCCTTCAGTCAGCCCTCATTCAGTCGACCATCTTTCAGTCATCCTTCTTTCAGTCACCCCTCCTTCAGTCAGCCCTCCTTCAGTTACCCCTCTTTCAGTCACCCCTCTTTCAGTCAAGCCCTCTTTCAGTCAAGCGTCTTTCAGTCAAGCGTCTTTCAGTCAAGCCTTCTTTCAGTCACCCCTTCTTCAGACACCCCTCCTTCAGTCACCCCTCCTTCAGTCACCCCTCCTTCAGTCACCCCTCCTTCAGTCACCCCTCCTTCAGTCACCCCTCCTTCAGTCACCCCTCCTTCAGTCACCCCTCTTTCAGTCGACCGTCTTTCCAGCTTCACATAGAATCCACTGTCTGTCACCAGTCTATATCTGGGCGTACACATCTCCCTCCCTCCCGAACTCCATTTCCTAATTTCGAGACCTGCCTCCTTTAGCTGCTGCAAACTAATTCTTCTCTACATGTGGAAATGCGAGTCTTGCTACTTGAGCCATATCACGTACAGGTACACTTTCCTTAGTTTTCGATTTTTCCTGGTCATCTCCGATCTACACATGCATAAGTCTCATTTGCTCATTAGCAACATTCTGATGCACCGATGAGACTTCCTTTTCTCCAACACCCACAGCCACACCCTCTCCATCGTGTTTAAGTGTGAAACTGGTGAAGCCCCAACCTACCTCGGAGAACTCCTTAGACCTCACAACCCCACAAGGAATCTCCGTTCCTCAAAAAGAAGACTATTGATTGTCCCACAAACAAGGTTACGGAGCTTCGGTGACCGCTCCTTTAGCGTTGTTGGACCGAGACTCTGGAACCAACTTCCTGAGGGTCTGAGGGTTAGTCCATCCTTGGCCGCATTTAAAACTGGCCTCAAAACTTTTTTATTTCGTCTTGTCGCGCCATGAGCATGTTTATCGTGATAATGGCGCAGTAAAAATGAAAATACATACATACATACATACTGCTCCCTTCCTCCACCTCCACAGCCACTGCTCTCTTCCTCCACATCCACAGCCACCGCTCCCTTCCTCCACCTCCACAGCCACTGCTCTCTTCCTCCACATCCACAGCCACTGCTCTCTTCCTCCACCTCCACAGCCACCGCTCCCTTCCTCCACCTCCACAGCCACTGCTACCTTCCTTCACCTCCACAGCCACTGCTCCCTTCCTCCACCTACACAGCCACTGCTCCCTTCCTCCACCTCCACCTCCACAACCACTGCTCCCTTCCTCCACCTCCACAGCATCTGCTCCCTTCCTCCACCTCCACGCCTCCACCGCCACCGCTCCCTTCCTCCACCTCCACAGCCACCGCTCCCTTCCTCCACCTCCACGGCTCCCTTCCTCCACCTCCACAGCCACTGCTCCCCTCTTCTACCTCCACAGCCACTGCTCCCTTCCTCCACCTCCACAGCCACTGCTCCCTTCCTCCACCTCCACAGCCACTGCTCCCTTCCTCCACCTCCACAGCCACTGCTCCCTTCCTCCACCTCCACAGCCACTGCTCCCTTCCTCCACCTCCACAGCCACTGCTCCCTTCCTCCACCTCCACAGCCACTGCTCCCCTCTTCTACCTCCACAGCCACTGCTCCCTTCCTCCACCTCCACAGCCACTGCTCCCTTCCTCCACCTCCACAGCCACAGCTCCCTGCCTCCACCTCCACAGCCACTGTTCCCTTCCTCCACCTCCACCGCCGCTGCTCCCTTCCTCCACCTCCACAGCAACTGCTCCCTTCCTCCACCTCCACAGCCACAGCTCCCTTCCTCCACCTCCACAGCCACTGCTCCCTTCCTCCACCTCCACAGCCACAGCTCCCTTCCTCCACCTCCACAGCCACTGCTCCCTTCCTCCACCTCCACAGCCACTGCTCCCTTCCTCCACCTCCACAGCCACTGCTCCCTTCCTCCACCTCCATAGCCACTGCTCC
>JAWQFJ010011294.1:30000-40000 GCA_034096865.1 Theodoxus fluviatilis
AAGTAAATTGTGGATCAAAACTTCACGGGGAAAAAAAACCCTTTTGATTTCACCATTGTGGTATTTTTCGATTTCACGATTGTCCTATTTTTCCACACAAGTCGTAGTAGTCGTATTTTCAATAGTTTGGCGTAAAAAATACGCCAAAATCGTATAGGTAAACAGGTCTGGAATACAGATACAGAATGGATGACTGAATGATGAAATGATGGAATGAAGAAATGAAAGATTGAAGGAGTGAAGGAAGGACGGAAGTGTTCGAGCCTATTGACCCCAAGAACTGCTTACGGCAAGATTACACAATGAGGTGCGCGGCCGGTGTTGACTATGAATTTCCGATAACAAGAAAAGTTGACTAATCGAGTCTGACGAATTCAAAAGCAAGCCTGAGGAAGAAGTTGCCCTCGGAAAGCTTGTCTGCTTGTAACTTTGTCAGACTTGATTGGTCAGACTTGATTGGTCAGACTTGATTGGTCAGACTTGATTGGTCAGACTTGATTGGACAGACTTGATTGGTCAGACTTGATTGGTCAGACTTGATTGGTCAGACTTGATTGGTCAGACTTGATTGGTCAGACTTGATTGGTCAGACTTGATTGGTCAGACTTGATTGGTCAGACTTGATTGGTCAGACTTGATTGGTCACACTTGATTGGTCAACCTCTCCTTGTTTTCGGCAAGCATAGGACTGGTAAGCTCTCGATTTTCATAGTTATATGCCATTTTACGATTCCCGCAGGAAGACACCGTGGGTCTATTTTTACTCCTTTTCCCTCCCTCCCCTACCCTCCTCTCCAAAATCTTCACCTCCACCCCCCGCCTCCTCCACTGAAAGCCATTCTCACCTCCATGCATTCTTCCCCACCCCATGCAATCTCCACTCTCATCTCCTCTCCCCCACTCCCACCCCCCTTTCTACCTGCCGCTGAGGTCAAGGGTGACTCCGTCCTTGAGCCAGGAGATGGTGGGTTCCTTGCCCTGATGGTCGCGTCCGTTGGCTCCGCAGTGGAGGGTGACCTCTGCCCCCTGCACCACGGACTGGGGGCTTGGGGTCATGGCGAAGACTGGGACCTGGCCCTGGTCCACGGTGGCTGCTGACAGACGGGCAGATGAAGATGAATGAAGAGGCGTTTTTTCTAGGTTATGTATCACAAACATCGCTAGCGCTGGTTATGTAAGGTCACTGATCACGAACATCGCTAGCGCTGGTTATGTAAGGTCACTGATCACGAACATCACTAGCGCTGGTTATGTAAGGTCACTGATCACGAACATCACTAGCGCTGGTTATGTAAGGTCACTGATCACGAACATCGCTAGCGCTGGTTATGTAAGGTCACTGATCACGAACATCGCTAGCGCTGGTTATGTAAGGTCACTGATCACGAACATTGCTAGCGCTGGTTATGTAAGGTCACTGATCACGAACATCGCTAGCGCTGGTTATGTAAGGTCACTGATCACGAACATCGCTAGCGCTGGTCAAGAGTAAGAGCAAGCCCAGTCTCGGTTCCCCTTCTTGTTCGCCTTGCGTGGAGCGTGCAGGGAGACACGGTGGGTCTCATCCAACTCCAACCCAAAGGGGGTCTATTCTTACAACCAGAGGGGTCTATTCTTACCCCCAGAGGGGTCTATTCTTACCCCCAGAGGGGTCTATTCTTACCCCCAGAGGGGTCTATTCTTACCCCCAGAGGGATCTATTCTTACCCCCAGAGGGGTCTATTCTTACCCCCAGAGAGGGATATTCTTACCCTAACCACAAGGGTCTATTCCTACCCCAACCCATTGGAGAGTCTATAATTTCCCAACCTCATCACTCACCCACATAAAAAAGAGGATAGTCTATTATTTCCCCCAACCAACAGGTCTAGTATTACCTCCAACCCACATGGAGGTCTATTCTTACCCCAGCCCACAGGGGGGTCTATTCCTACCCCAACCCACAGGGGAGTCTATTCCTACCCCAGCCCAAAGGGGGGTCTATTCTTACCCCGACACACATGGAGGTCTATTCCTACACCACTCCACAATGGTCTATTCCTACCCGAACCCACAGTCACCCAGTTATCCTCTCACCCAGTCATCCTGTCACCCAGTCATCCTGTCACCCAGTCATCTTGTCACCCAGTCATTAAGTCACCCTGTCATTCAGTCACCCAGTAATTCAGTCACCCAGTCATTCAGTCACCCTGTCATTCAGTCACCCAGTCATCTTGTCACCCAGTCACCCAGTCATTTAGTCACCCAGTCATTCAGTCACCCAGTCACCCAGTCATTCAGTCACCCTGTCATTCAGTCACCCAGTCATTCAGTCACCCAGTCATTCAGTCACCAGTCATTCAGTCACCCAGTCATTCAGTCACCCAGTCATTCAGTCACCCAGTCATTCAGTCACCCAGTCATTCAGTCACCCAGTCATTCAGTCACCCAGTCATTCAGTCACCCAGTCATTCAGTCACCTAGTCACCCAGTCACCCAGTCATTCAGTCATTCAGTCATTCAGTCACCCAGTCATTCAGTCACCCAGTCATTCAGTCACCCAGTCATTCAGTCACCCAGTCATTCAGTCACCCAGTCATTCAGTCACCCAGTCATTCAGTCATTCAGTGACTCAGTGACCCAGTCATTCAGTCACCCAGTCATTCAGTCACCCAGTCATTCAGTCACTCATTCACGTCACCCAGTCCTTCAGTCACCCAGTATTCATTCACCCGGTCACCAAGTCACTCAGTCAATCAGTCACCCAGTCATTCAGTCACCCAGTCATTCAGTCACCCAGTCATTCAGTCACCCAGTCATTCAGTCACCCAGTCATTAAGTCACCCTGCCATTCAGTCACCCAGTCATTCAGTCACCCAGTCATTCAGTCACCCAGTCATTCAGTCACCCAGTCATTCAGTCACCCAGTCATTCAGTCACCCAGTCATTCAGTCACCCAGTCATTCAGTCACCCAGTCATTCAGTCACCCAGTCATTCAGTCACCCAGTCATTCAGTCACCCAGTCATTCAGTCACCCAGTCATTCAGTCACCCAGTCATTCAGTCACCCAGTCACCCAGTCATTCAGTCACCCAGTCATTCAGTCACCCAGTCATTCAGTCACCCAGTCATTCAGTCACCCAGTCATTCAGTCACCCAGTATTCAGTCACCCGGTCACCAAGTCACTCAGTCAATGAGTCACCCAGTCATTCAGTCACCCAGTCATTTAGTCACCCAGTCATTCAGTCATCCAGTCATTCAGTCACCCAGTGACCCAGTCATTCAGTCACCCAGTCATTCAGTCACCCAGTCATTCAGTCATTCAGTCATTCAGTCATTCAGTCACCCAGTCATTCAGTCATTCAGTCATTCAGTCATTCAGTCACCCAGTCATCCAGTCACCCAGTCACCCAGTCATTCAGTCACCCAGTCATTCAGTCACCCAGTCATTCAGTCATTCAGTCATTCAGTCATTCAGTCACCCAGTCATTCAGTCACCCAGTCACCCAGTCATTCAGTCACCCAGTCATTCAGTCACCCAGTCATTCAGTCACCCAGTCATCAGTCACCCAGTCACCCAGTCATTCAGTCATTCAGTCATTCAGTCACCCAGTCACCCAGTCATTCAGTCATTCAGTCACCCAGTCATCTGTCATTCAGTCACCCAGTCATTCAGTCACCCAGTCACCCAGTCATTCAGTCATTCAGTCATTCAGTCATTCAGTCACCCAGTCACCCAGTCACCCAGTCACCCAGTCATTCAGTCACCCAGTCATTCAGTCATTCAGTCACCCAGTCATTCAGTCACCCAGTCATTCAGTCATTCAGTCACCCAGTGATTCAGTCACCCAGTTACCCAGTCATTCAGTCACCCAGTGATTCAGTCACCCAGTCATTCAGTGACCCAGTCATTCAGTCACCCAGTCATTCAGTCATCCAGTCACCCAGTCATTCAGTCACTCAGTCATTCAGTCATTCAGTCACCCAGTCATTCAGTCACCCAGTCATTCAGTCATTCAGTCACCCAGTCATTCAGTCACCCAGTGATTCAGTCACACAGTGATTCAGTCACCCAGTCACTCAGTCAATCAGTCACCCAGTGATTCAGTCACCCAGTCATTTGGTCACCCAGTCATTCAGTCACCCAGTCATTCAGTCACCCAGTCATTCAGTCACCCAGTCATTCAGTCACCCAGTCATTCAGTCACCCAGTCATTCAGTCACCCAGTCATTCAGTCACTCAGTGACCCAGTCATTCAGTCATCCAGTCATTCAGGCACCCAGTCACCCAGTCATTCAGTCACCCAGTTACCCAGTCATTCAGTCACCCAGTGATTCAGTCACCCAGTCATTCAGTCACCCAGTCATTCAGTCACCCAGTCATTCAGTCACCCAGTCATTCAGTCATTCAGTCACCCAGTCATTCAGTCACCCAGTCATTCAGTCATTCAGTCACCCAGTCATTCAGTCACCCAGTCATTCAGTCACCCAGTCATCCAGTTACCCAGTCACCCAGTCATTCAGTCACCCAGTCATTCAGTCACCCAGTCATCCAGTCGTCATTCAGTCACCCAGTCAATCAGTCACTCAGTCATTCAGTCACCCAGTCACACAGTCACCCAGTCATCCTGTCACCTACCAACGTCGGGGTTCTGCTGGAGTCGGGCCGTGGCGCTGGTGCGGGTGCGCTCAATGTTGGACGCCTCACAGTGGTAGGACCCGAAGTCCTGGAACTTGACGGGGTAGACCTCCAGCACGCCCGTGGCGTGGATCAGGATGTTGTCTCCAGTAGTGAGGGGTGCGCTGTTTTTGTACCACTTGATGTTCGGCTTGGGAAGGCCTCGCACGGAGCAGCCAAACATGGCAGTATCCTCCAGGTACACTAGCGTGTCCGCTGGCTCCTCGTCAAATGTTCGGGATAAATCTGAAACAATTTTGTTTTTTAATTAAGAAACTTTCGTCATAAAACCACAGGAGCTTGTTGTCCTTCCACTTTGGTGTCAGTGGGCACAGTGAGTGTCGGTAGGTGTCAGTGGGTACAGTGGGTGTCGGTAGGTGTCAGTGGGTACAGTGGGTGTCGGTAGGTGTCAGTGGGTACAGTGAGTGTCGGTAGGTGTCAGTGGGTACAGTGAGTGTCGGTAGGTGTCAGTGGGTACAGTGGGTCTCGGTAGGTGTCAGTGGGCACAGTGAGTGTCGGTAGGTGTCAGTGGGCACAGTGGGTGTCGGTAGGTGTCAGTGGGTACAGTGAGTGTCGGTAGGTGTCAGTGGGTACAGTGAGTGTCAGTAGGTGTCAGTGGGTACAGTGGGTGTCGGTAGGTGTCAGTGGGTACAGTGCGTGTCGGTAGGTGTCAGTGGGTACAGTGAGTGTCGGTAGGTGTCAGTGGGTACAGTGAGTGTCGGTAGGTGTCAGTGGGTACAGTGGGTGTCGGTAGGTGTCAGTGGGTACAGTGGGTGTCGGTAGGTGTCAGTGGGTACAGTGGGTGTCGGTAGGTGTCAGTGGGTACAGTGGGTGTCGGTAGGTGTCAGTGGGTACAGAGGGTGTCGGTAGGTGTCAGTGGGTACAGTGGGTGTCGGTAGGTGTCAGTGGGTACAGTGAGTGTCGGTAGGTGTCAGTGGGTACAGTGGGTGTCGGTAGGTGTCAGTGGGTACAGTGAGTGTCGGTAGGTGTCAGTGGGTACAGTGGGTGTCGGTAGGTGTCAGTGGGTACAGTGGGTGTCGGTAGGTGTCAGTGGGCACAGTGAGTGTTGGTAGGTGTCAGTGGGTACAGTGGGTGTCGGTAGGTGTCAGTGGGTACAGTGGGTGTCGGTAGGTGTCAGTGGGTACAGTGGGTGTCGGTAGGTGTCAGTGGGTACAGTGGGTGTCGGTAGGTGTCAGTGGGTACAGTGGGTGTCGGTAGGTGTCAGTGGGTACAGTGGGTGTCGGTAGGTGTCAGTGGGTACAGTGGGTGTCGGTAGGTGTCAGTGGGTACAGTGGGTGTCGGTAGGTGTCAGTGGGTACAGTGAGTGTCGGTAGGTGTCAGTGGGTACAGTGGGTGTCGGTAGGTGTCAGTGGGTACAGTGGGTGTCGGTAGGTGTCAGTGGGTACAGTGGGTGTCGGTAGGTGTCAGTGGGTACAGTGAGTGTCGGTAGGTGTCAGTGGGTACAGTGGGTGTCGGTAGGTGTCAGTGGGTACAGTGGGTGTCGGTAGGTGTCAGTGGGTACAGTGGGTGTCGGTAGGTGTCAGTGGGTACAGTGGGTGTCGGTAGGTGTCAGTGGGTACAGTGGGTGTCGGTAGGTGTCAGTGGGTACAGTGGGTGTCGGTAGGTGTCAGTGGGCACAGTGAGTGTCAGTAGGTGTCAGTGGGTACAGTGGGTGTCGGTAGGTGTCAGTGGGTACAGTGGGTGTCGGTAGGTGTCAGTGGGTACAGTGGGTGTCAGTATGTACAGTGGGTGTCGGTACAGTGGGTGTCAGTGGGTACAGTGGGTGTCAGTATGTACAGTGGGTGTCAGTGAGTACAGTGGGTGTTAGTGGGTGCAGTGGGTGTCAGTGGGCACAGTGGGTGTCAGTGGGTGTCGGTACAGTGGGTGTCAGTGGGTGTCAGTGGGTACAGTGCATGTCAGTGGGTGTCAGTGGGTACAGTGGGTGTCAGTGAGTACAGTGGGTGTCAGTGGGTACAGTGGGTGTCAGTGGGTACAGTGGGAGTCAGTGGGCACAGTGGGTGTCAGTGGGTGTCAGTGGGTGTCAGTGGGCACAGTGGGTGTCAGTGGGTGTCAGTGGGTGTCAGTGTGTGTCAGTGGGTGTCAGTGGGTGACAGTGGGTGTCAGTGAGTGACAGTGGGTGTCAGTGGGTGTCAGTGGGCACAGTGGGTGTCAGTGGGTGTCAGTGGGTGTCAGTGGGTACAGTGGGTGTCAGTGGGCACAGTGGGTGTCAGTGAGTGACAGTGGGTGTCAGTGAGTGACAGTGGGCACAGTGGGTGTCAGTGGGTGTCAGTGGGTGTCAGTGGGTGTCAGTGGGTGTCAGTGGGCACAGTGGGTGTCAGTGGGCACAGTGGGTGCCAGTGGGCACAGTGGGTGTCAGTGGGTGTCAGTGGGTACAGTGGGCACAGTGGGTGTCAGTGGGTGTCAGTGGGTGTCAGTGGGTGTCAGTGGGCACAGTGGGTGTCAGTGGGCACAGTGGGTGTCAGTGGGTGTCAGTGGGTGTCAGTGGGCACAGTGGGTGTCAGTGGGTGTCAGTGGGTACAGTGGGTGTCAGTGGGCACAGTGGGTGTCAGTGAGTGACAGTGGGTGTCAGTGAGTGACAGTGGGCACAGTGGGTGTCAGTGGGTGTCAGTGGGTGTCAGTGGATGTCAGTGGGTGTCAGTGGGCACAGTGGGTGTCAGTGAGTGACAGTGGGTGTCAGTGAGTGACAGTGAGTGACAGTGGGTGTCAGTGGGTGACAGTGGGTGACAGTGCTCGTCAGTGGGTGTCAGTGGGTACAGTGCGTGTCAGTGGGTACAATGGGTGTCAGTGGGTGTCAGTGGGTACAGTGGGTGTCAGTGGGTGTCTGTGGGTACAGTGGGTGTCAGTGGGTGTCTTTGGGTACAGTGGGTGTCAGTGGGTGATGATGACAGTGGTTGTCAGTGGGTGAGAGTGGTTGTCAGTGAGTGTCAGTGGGTACAGTGCATGTCAGTGGGTGAGAGTGGTTGTCAGTGAGTGTCAGTGGGTACAGTGGGTGTCAGTGGGTACAGTGCGTGTCAGTGGGTGAGAGTGGTTGTCAGTGGGTGTCAGTGGGTACAGTGGGTGTCAGTGGGTGATGATGACAGTGGTTGTCAGTGGGTGAGAGTGGTTGTC
Organism: Theodoxus fluviatilis; assembly: GCA_034096865.1. Lineage (NCBI taxonomy): Eukaryota > Metazoa > Mollusca > Gastropoda > Cycloneritida > Neritidae > Theodoxus > Theodoxus fluviatilis. The sequence continues at coordinate 37,788 of JAWQFJ010011294.1, forward strand.
AGTGAGTGTCAGTGGGTATAGTGGGTGTCAGTGGGTGACAGTGGGTGTCAGTGGGTGATAGTCGGAGGCAGTGGGTGGCAGTGGGTGACAGTGGGTGGCAGTGGTTGACAGTGGTTGTCAGTGGGTGACAGTGGGTACAGTGGGAGTCAGAGGGTGTCTGTGGCTGGCAGTGGATGTCAGTATGTGTCAGTGGATGGCAGTGTGGGGCGGTGGGTGACAGTGGGTGGTGGTTGGTGGCAGTGAGTGTCAGTGGGTGACAGTGGGTTGATACGGGTGGCGGTGGGTGTCAGTGGGTGTCAGTGGATTGCAGTGGGTGTCAGTGGGTCACAGTGGGAGTCAGTGGGTGTCAGTGGGTGGCAGTGAGTGACAGTGAGTGTCAGTGGGTGGCGGTGGGTGTCAGTGGGTGTCAGTGGGTGTCAGTGGGTGACAGTGGGAGTCAGTGGATGACAGTGGGAGTCATTGGGTGTCAGTGGGAGTCAGTGGGTGTCAGTGGGTGTCAGTGGATGACAGTGGGAGTCAGTGGGTCACAGTGGGAGTCAGTGGGTGTCAGTGGGTGTCAGTGGGTGACAGTGGGTGTCAGTGGATGACAGTGGGAGTCAGTGGGTCACAGTGGGAGTCAGTGGGTGTCAGTGGGTACAGTGGGTACAGTGGGTACAGTGGGTGGCAGTGAGTGACAGTGGGTGGCAGTGGGTGGCAGTGGGTGCAACATATTTCAGCATGCTTGCCCAGTCTAGTATGTCCATCCCATCTATTCTTGCATTCCGTTGCACTCTGCTTCATTTCCGCTATGAATCTAGCAGGCTGAGGAGTTTTGATTGGTTGATTGTTTTTCAATGACTTAAAAAGTACATTGTCATTAAAAGTAGACGGTTTTGGAGGTCCTCTTGGATAATGGATCCTCAAAATGATTTCACATTCCATTTTATCCCTCTTGATCGAAGAGACGACTTAATAAAAGCATTAGGGTCGATTACCATTAATAACAAAAGGGATATAACCATCACCAGTCAAAAAGAAAGGTCAAAGGAAATCCCAAAATGTGTGTTGTCTGCTACTTCGTTACTGGCATGGGTATAAATGCCGAGGTTTACTACAGATATCAAACCATGACACACAATCCAATTTGCCATGGTGGTGAGAGCACAAAAACATTCATTCCTTCGACATTTGAAAGCAATTGGCACGTCTGCCACTTCATTAGCTGTCCACTCCATGACTAAAAGCATGTTTACTGTGCAAGTCCATGGAGTGACTTCCATTTAATTCGATGTCTAGCATGAGCCAATCAAATACGACTAAGGGCGCTGCAGTTTCATTGTGTCTAGGCACAGCAAGTGGCGCACTCTAGTGTGAAACAGTCAGAGCGCCTTCTGTGACGCTCCAGCTGCTGCGCAACCTTGACTGGAAGTTGACCTCGACCACTGGGTGGGAGGTCTCTGCAGGAACGCTGCGATTGGTTTGCTACCATAGCAGCGATGAAGCAGAGTGCATCGGAACGCAGGGTAGTGATCCAGGGGCAGCAAGGGAGGCAACTCACAAGCGATGTCCACATGGGCGGTGCGTGACACTAAGGATCCCACTTCATCCACACTGGCCACACACTGGTAGGCGCCCCGCTCCTCGCTGTCCGACCTCGAGCTCTCGATCCGCTCGAAGTACAGGGAGCCATTGGTCAGCATGTGTCTGCAAGGCAGAGGGGAACAGGTGAGAACTGGTCAGCACCGAGAAGATGGATGGATGGATGGATGGGTGCATGGATGGATGGATGGATGGATGGATGGATGGGTGCATGGATGGATGGATGGATGGGTGGATGGATGGATGGATGGGTGCATGGATGGATGGATGGGTGGGTGGATGGATGGATGGATGGGTGGATGGATGGATGGGTGCATGGATGGATGGATGGGTGGGTGGATGGATGGATGGATGGATGGATGGGTGGGTGGATGGATGGATGGATGGATGGATGGGTGGATGGGTGGATGGATGGATGGATGGATGGATGGATGGATGGGTGGATGGGTGGATGGGTGGATGGATGGGTGGATGGATGGATGGATGGATGGATGAATGGATGGTGTTTTACGGCCTATCAGTCTTTGTAGGCTATGTAAGGCCATGATATAGCATAAAAATCACTCAACAGTTTAGAGAAAACGCAAATAAAGTCACGATGTCCCTATTCATACGCCTCTTATGAATCCTGCCTG
>JAWQFJ010011294.1:45000-58552 GCA_034096865.1 Theodoxus fluviatilis
GGCTACGCCTTTGTAGGCTACGCCTTTGTAGGCTACGTCTTTGTAGGCTACGCCTTTGTAGGCTACGCCTTTGTAGGCTACGCCTTTGTAGGCTACGTCATTGTAGGCTACGCCTTACTAGGCTACGTCTTTGTAGGCTACGCCTTTGTAGGCTACGTCTTTGTAGGCTACACCTTTGTAGGCTACGTCTTTGTAGGCTACGCCTTTGTAGGCTACACCTTTGTAGGCTACACCATTGTAGGCTACGTCTTTGTAGGCTACATCTTTGTAGGCTACGTCTTTGTAGGCTACTCCTTACTAGGCTACGTCTTTGTAGGCTACGCCTTTGTAGGCTACGTCTTTGTAGGCTACGCCTTTGTAGGCTACGTCTTTGCAGGCTACGCCTTTGTAGGCTACATCTTTGTAGGCTACATCTTTGCAGGCTACATCTTTGTAGGCTACGTCTTTGTAGGCTACGCCTTTGTAGGCTACGTCTTTGTAGGCTACACCTTTGTAGGCTACGTCTTTGCAGGCTACACATTTGTAGGCTACACCTTTGTAGGCTACGTCTTTGTAGGCTACGTCTTTGTAGGCTACGCCTTTGTAGGCTACGTCTTTGTAGGCTACACCTTTGTATGCTACGTCTTTGTAGGCTACACCTTTGTATGCTACGTCTTTGCAGGCTACGTCTTTGCAGGCTACGTCTTTGTAGGCTACGTCTTTGTAGGCTACGTCTTTGTAGGCTACGTCTTTGTACGCTACGCCTTTGTAGGCTACGTCTTTGTAGGCTACACCTTTGTAGGCTACGTCTTTGTAGGCTACACCTTTGTAGGCTACGTCTTTGCAGGCTACGTCTTTGTAGGCTACGTCTTTGTAGGCTACGTCTTTGTAGGCTACGTCTTTGTAGGCTACGTCTTTGCAGGCTACGTCTTTGTAGGCTACACCTTTGTAGGCTACGTCTTTGCAGGCTACGTCTTTGTAGGCTACGCCTTTGTAGGCTACACCTTTGTAGGCTACGCCTTTGTAGGCTACACCTTTGTAGGCTACGTCTTTGCAGGCTACGTCTTTGTAGGCTACGTCTTTGTAGGCTACACCTTTGTAGGCTACACCTTTGTAGGCTACGTCTTTGTAGGCTACGTCTTTGCAGGCTACGTCTTTGCAGGCTACACCTTTGTAGGCTACGTCTTTGCAGGCTACACCTTTGTAGGCTACACCTTTGTAGGCTACGTCTTTGTAGGCTACACCTTTGTAGGCTACGTCTTTGTAGGCTACACCTTTGTAGGCTACGTCTTTGCAGGCTACACCTTTGTAGGCTACGTCTTTGTAGGCTACACCTTTGTAGGCTACGTCTTTGTAGGCTACACCTTTGTAGGCTACGTCTTTGCAGGCTACGTCTTTGCAGGCTACACCTTTGTAGGCTACGTCTTTGTAGGCTACACCTTTGTAGGCTACGTCTTTGTAGGCTACACCTTTGTAGGCTACGTCTTTGCAGGCTACACCTTTGTAGGCTACGTCTTTGCAGGCTACACCTTTGTAGGCTACACCTTTGTAGGCTACGTCTTTGCAGGCTACACCTTTGTAGGCTACACCTTTGTAGGCTACGTCTTTGTAGGCTACGTCTTTGTAGGCTACACCTTTGTAGGCTACACCTTTGTAGGCTCCGTCTTTGTAGGCTACACCTTTGTAGGCTACGCCTTTGTAGGCTCCGTCTTTGTAGGCTACACCTTTGTAGGCTCCGTCTTTGTAGGCTACACCTTTGTAGGCTACGCCTTTGTAGGCTCCGTCTTTGTAGGCTACGCCTTTGTAGGCTCCGTCTTTGTAGGCTACACCTTTGTAGGCTACGCCTTTGTAGGCTCCGTCTTTGTAGGCTACACCTTTGTAGGCTACGCCTTTGTAGGCTCCGTCTTTGTAGGCTACACCTTTGCAGGCTCCGTCTTTGTAGGCTACACCTTTGCAGGCTCCGTCTTTGTAGGCTACACCTTTGTAGGCTACACCTTTGTAGGCTCCGTCTCTGTAGGCTACACCTTTGTAGGCTACGTCTTTGTAGGCTACACCTTTGTAGGCTCCGTCTTTGTAGGCTACACCTTTGTAGGCTCCGTCTTTGTAGGCTACACCTTTGTAGGCTCCGTCTTTGTAGGCTACGCCTTTGCAGGCTCCGTCTTTGTAGGCTACACCTTTGTAGGCTCCGTCTTTGTAGGCTACACCTTTGCAGGCTCCGTCTTTGTAGGCTACGCCTTTGCAGGCTCCGTCTTTGTAGGCTACACCTTTGTAGGCTACGTCTTTGTAGGCTCCGTCTTTGTAGGCTACACCTTTGTACGCTACTTCTTTGTAGGCTCCGTCTTTGTAGGCTACACCTTTGTAGGCTACGCCTTTGTAGGCTCCGTCTTTGTAGGCTACACCTTTGTAGGCTACACCTTTGTAGGCTCCGTCTTTGTAGGCTACACCTTTGTAGGCTACACCTTTGTAGGCTCCGTCTTTGTAGGCTACACCTTTGTAGGCTACGCCTTTGTAGGCTACACCTTTGTAGGCTACACCTTTGTACGCTACACCTTTGTAGGCTACGCCTTTGTAGGCTACACCTTTGTAGGCTACGTCTTTGTAGGCTACACCTTTGTAGGCTACGTCTTTGTAGGCTACACCTTTGTAGGCTACGTCTTTGTAGGCTACACCTTTGCAGGCTACGTCTTTGTAGGCTACATCTTTGTAGGCTCCGTCTTTGTAGGCTACACCTTTGCAGGCTCCGTCTTTGTAGGCTACACCTTTGTAGGCTACGCCTTTGTAGGCTACACCTTTGTAGGCTACGCCTTTGCAGGCTACACCTTTGTAGGCTACATCTTTGTAGGCTCCGTCTTTGTAGGCTACACCTTTGCAGGCTACGTCTTTGTAGGCTACGTCTTTGTAGGCTACACCTTTGTAGGCTACGTCTTTGTAGGCTACACCTTTGCAGGCTACGTCTTTGTAGGCTACGTCTTTGTAGGCTTTGTAGGCTACACCTTTGTAGGCTCCGTCTTTGTAGGCTACACCTTTGCAGGCTACACCTTTGCAGGCTACGTCTTTGTAGGCTACGTCTTTGTAGGCTACGTCTTTGTAGGCTACGTCTTTGTAGGCTACGTCTTTGTACGCTACGCCTTTGTAGGCTACGTCTTTGTAGGCTACACCTTTGTAGGCTACGTCTTTGTAGGCTACACCTTTGTAGGCTACGTCTTTGCAGGCTACGTCTTTGTAGGCTACGTCTTTGTAGGCTACGTCTTTGTAGGCTACGTCTTTGCAGGCTACGTCTTTGTAGGCTACACCTTTGTAGGCTACGTCTTTGCAGGCTACGTCTTTGTAGGCTACGCCTTTGTAGGCTACACCTTTGTAGGCTACGCCTTTGTAGGCTACACCTTTGTAGGCTACGTCTTTGCAGGCTACGTCTTTGTAGGCTACGTCTTTGTAGGCTACACCTTTGTAGGCTACACCTTTGTAGGCTACGTCTTTGTAGGCTACGTCTTTGCAGGCTACGTCTTTGCAGGCTACACCTTTGTAGGCTACGTCTTTGCAGGCTACACCTTTGTAGGCTACACCTTTGTAGGCTACGTCTTTGTAGGCTACACCTTTGTAGGCTACGTCTTTGTAGGCTACACCTTTGTAGGCTACGTCTTTGCAGGCTACACCTTTGTAGGCTACGTCTTTGTAGGCTACACCTTTGTAGGCTACGTCTTTGTAGGCTACACCTTTGTAGGCTACGTCTTTGCAGGCTACGTCTTTGCAGGCTACACCTTTGTAGGCTACGTCTTTGTAGGCTACACCTTTGTAGGCTACATCTTTGTAGGCTACACCTTTGTAGGCTACGTCTTTGCAGGCTACACCTTTGTAGGCTACGTCTTTGTAGGCTACACCTTTGTAGGCTACACCTTTGTAGGCTACACCTTTGTAGGCTACACCTTTGTAGGCTACGTCTTTGTAGGCTACGTCTTTGTAGGCTACACCTTTGTAGGCTACACCTTTGTAGGCTCCGTCTTTGTAGGCTACACCTTTGTAGGCTACGCCTTTGTAGGCTCCGTCTTTGTAGGCTACACCTTTGTAGGCTACACCTTTGTAGGCTCCGTCTTTGTAGGCTACACCTCTGTAGGCTACGCCTTTGTAGGCTCCGTCTTTGTAGGCTACGCCTTTGTAGGCTCCGTCTTTGTAGGCTACACCTTTGTAGGCTACGCCTTTGTAGGCTCCGTCTTTGTAGGCTACACCTTTGTAGGCTACGCCTTTGTAGGCTCCGTCTTTGTAGGCTACACCTTTGCAGGCTCCGTCTTTGTAGGCTACACCTTTGCAGGCTCCGTCTTTGTAGGCTACACCTTTGTAGGCTACACCTTTGTAGGCTCCGTCTCTGTAGGCTACACCTTTGTAGGCTACGTCTTTGTAGGCTACACCTTTGTAGGCTCCGTCTTTGTAGGCTACACCTTTGCAGGCTCCGTCTTTGTAGGCTACACCTTTGTAGGCTCCGTCTTTGTAGGCTACGCCTTTGCAGGCTCCGTCTTTGTAGGCTACACCTTTGTAGGCTCCGTCTTTGTAGGCTACACCTTTGCAGGCTCCGTCTTTGTAGGCTACGCCTTTGCAGGCTCCGTCTTTGTAGGCTACACCTTTGTAGGCTACGTCTTTGTAGGCTCCGTCTTTGTAGGCTACACCTTTGTACGCTACTTCTTTGTAGGCTCCGTCTTTGTAGGCTACACCTTTGTAGGCTACGCCTTTGTAGGCTCCGTCTTTGTAGGCTACACCTTTGTAGGCTACACCTTTGTAGGCTCCGTCTTTGTAGGCTACACCTTTGTAGGCTACACCTTTGTAGGCTCCGTCTTTGTAGGCTACACCTTTGTAGGCTACGCCTTTGTAGGCTACACCTTTGTAGGCTACACCTTTGTACGCTACACCTTTGTAGGCTACGCCTTTGTAGGCTACACCTTTGTAGGCTACGTCTTTGTAGGCTACACCTTTGTAGGCTACGTCTTTGTAGGCTACACCTTTGTAGGCTACACCTTTGTAGGCTACGCCTTTGTAGGCTACACCTTTGTAGGCTACACCTTTGTAGGCTACGTCTTTGTAGGCTACACCTTTGTAGGCTACACCTTTGTAGGCTCCGTCTTTGTAGGCTACACCTTTGCAGGCTCCGTCTTTGTAGGCTACACCTTTGTAGGCTACGCCTTTGTAGGCTCCGTCTTTGTAGGCTACACCTTTGTAGGCTACACCTTTGTAGGCTACACCTTTGTAGGCTCCGTCTTTGTAGGCTACACCTTTGTAGGCTACACCTTTGTAGGCTCCGTCTTTGTAGGCTACACCTTTGTAGGCTACACCTTTGTAGGCTCCGTCTTTGTAGGCTACACCTTTGTAGGCTACGTCTTTGTAGGCTACACCTTTGTAGGCTACGTCTTTGTAGGCTACACCTTTGTAGGCTACACCTTTGTAGGCTACGTCTTTGTAGGCTACACCTTTGCAGGCTACGTCTTTGTAGGCTACATCTTTGTAGGCTCCGTCTTTGTAGGCTACACCTTTGCAGGCTCCGTCTTTGTAGGCTACACCTTTGTAGGCTACGCCTTTGTAGGCTACACCTTTGTAGGCTACGCCTTTGCAGGCTACACCTTTGTAGGCTACATCTTTGTAGGCTCCGTCTTTGTAGGCTACACCTTTGCAGGCTACGTCTTTGTAGGCTACGTCTTTGTAGGCTACACCTTTGTAGGCTACGTCTTTGTAGGCTACACCTTTGCAGGCTACGTCTTTGTAGGCTACGTCTTTGTAGGCTTTGTAGGCTACACCTTTGTAGGCTCCGTCTTTGTAGGCTACACCTTTGCAGGCTACACCTTTGCAGGCTACGTCTTTGTAGGCTACGTCTTTGTAGGCTACACCTTTGTAGGCTACACCTTTGCAGGCTACGTCTTTGTAGGCTACACCTTTGTAGGCTACACCTTTGCAGGCTACGTCTTTGTAGGCTACGTCTTTGTAGGCTACGTCTCTGTAGGCTACGTCTTTGTAGGCTACGCCTTTGCAGGCTACGTCTTTGTAGGCTACACCTTTGTAGGCTACACCTTTGTAGGCTACACCTTTGTAGGCTACGTCTCTGTAGGCTACGTCTTTGTAGGCTACACCTTTGCAGGCTACGTCTTTGTAGGCTACGTCTCTGTAGGCTACGTCTTTGTAGGCTACGTCTTTGTAGGCTACATCTTTGTAGGCTCCGTCTTTGTAGGCTACACCTTTGCAGGCTACGTCTTTGTAGGCTACGTCTTTGTAGGCTACGTCTTTGTAGGCTACGCCTTTGTAGGCTACACCTTTGTAGGCTACACCTTTGTAGGCTACGTCTTTGTAGGCTACGTCTTTGTAGGCTACGCCTTTGTAGGCTACACCTTTGTAGGCTACGTCTTTGCAGGCTACATCTTTGTAGGCTACGTCTTTGTAGGCTACATCTTTGTAGGCTCCGTCTTTGCAGGCTACACCTTTGCAGGCTACGTCTTTGTAGGCTACGTCTTTGCAGGCTACACCTTTGTAGGCTACACCTTTGTAGGCTACGTCTTTGTAGGCTACACCTTTGTAGGCTTTGTAGGCTACACCTTTGTAGGCTACACCTTTGTAGGCTACACCTGTGTAGGCTACACCTTTGTAGGCTACACCTTTGTAGGCTACGTCTTTGTAGGCTACACCTTTGTAGGCTACACCTTTGTAGGCTACACCTTTGTAGGCTACACCTTTGTAGGCTACGTCTTTGTAGGCTACACCTTTGTAGGCTACACCTTTGTAGGCTACACCTTTGTAGGCTACACCTTTGTAGGCTACGTCTTTGTAGGCTACGTCTTTGTAGGCTACGTCTTTGTAGGCTACGTCTTTGTAGGCTACGTCTTTGTAGGCTACGTCTTTGTAGGCTACACCTTTGTAGGCTACGTCTTTGTAGGCTACGTCTTTGTAGGCTACACCTTTGTAGGCTACACCTTTGTAGGCTACGTCTTTGTAGGCTACGTCTTTGTAGGCTACGTCTTTGTAGGCTACGTCTTTGTAGGCTACGTCTTTGTAGGCTTTGTAGGCTACACCTTTGTACGCTACACCTTTGTAGGCTTTGTAGGCTACACCTTTGTAGGCTACACCTTTGTAGGCTCCGTCTTTGTAGGCTACGTCTTTGTAGGCTACGTCTTTGTAGGCTACGTCTTTGTAGGCTACGTCTTTGTAGGCTACGTCTTTGTAGGCTACGTCTTTGTAGGCTTTGTAGGCTACACCTTTGTACGCTACACCTTTGTAGGCTTTGTAGGCTACACCTTTGTAGGCTACACCTTTGTAGGCTACACCTTTGTAGGCTACACCTTTGTAGGCTACACCTTTGTAGGCTCCGTCTTTGTAGGCTACGTCTTTGTAGGCTACGTCTTTGTAGGCTACACCTTTGTAGGCTTTGTAGGCTACACCTTTGTAGGCTACACCTTTGTAGGCTTTGTAGGCTACACCTTTGTAGGCTACACCTTTGTAAGCTACGTCTTTGTAGGCTACGTCTTTGTAGGCTACGTCTTTGTAGGCTACACCTTTGTAGGCTTTGTAGGCTACACCTTTGTAGGCTACACCTTTGTAGGCTTTGTAGGCTACACCTTTGTAGGCTACACCTTTGTAGGCTTCGTAGGCTACACCTTTGTAGGCTACACCTTTGTAGGCTTTGTAGGCTACACCTTTGTAGGCTACACCTTTGTAAGCTACGTCTTTGTAGGCTACGTCTTTGTAGGCTACGTCTTTGTAGGCTACACCTTTGTAGGCTTTGTAGGCTACACCTTTGTAGGCTACACCTTTGTAGGCTACACCTTTGTAGGCTACACCTTTGTAGGCTCCGTCTTTGTAGGCTACGTCTTTGTAGGCTACGTCTTTGTAGGCTACACCTTTGTAGGCTTTGTAGGCTACACCTTTGTAGGCTACACCTTTGTAGGCTACACCTTTGTAGGCTACGTCTTTGTAGGCTACGTCTTTGTAGACTACACCTTTGTAGGCTTTGTAGGCTACACCTTTGTAGGCTTTGTAGGCTACACCTTTGAAGGCTACACCTTTGTAGGCTACATCTTTGTAGGCTTTGTAGGCTACACCTTTGTAGGCTACACCTTTGTAGGCTACACCTTTGTAGGCTACACCTTTGTAGGCTTTGTAGGCTACATCTTTGTAGGCTTTGTAGGCTACACCTTTGTAGGCTACACCTTTGTAGGCTACACCTTTGTAGGCTACGTCTTTGTAGGCTACGTCTTTGTAGACTACACCTTTGTAGGCTTTGTAGGCTACACCTTTGTAGGCTTTGTAGGCTACACCTTTGAAGGCTACACCTTTGTAGGCTACACCTTTGTAGGCTTTGTAGGCTACACCTTTGTAGGCTACACCTTTGTAGGCTACACCTTTGTAGGCTTTGTAGGCTACACCTTTGTAGGCTTTGTAGGCTACACCTTTGTAGGCTACACCTTTGTAGGCTTTGTAGGCTACACCTTTGTAGGCTACACCTTTGTAGGCTACACCTTTGTAGGCTCCGTCTTTGTAGGGTTTCACCTTTGTAGGCTTTGTAGGCTACACCTTTGTAGGCTACACCTTTGTAGGCTACACCTTTGTAGGCTCCGTCTTTGTAGGCTACACCTTTGTAGGCTTTGTAGGCTACACCTTTGTAGGCTACACCTTTGTAGGCTTTGTAGGCTACACCTTTGTAGGCTACACCTTTGTAGGCTTTGTAGGCTACACCTTTGTAGGCTACACCTTTGTAGGCTACACCTTTGTAGGCTCCGTCTTTGTAGGCTACACCTTTGTAGGCTTTGTAGGCTACACCTTTGTAGGCTACACCTTTGTAGGCTTTGTAGGCTACACCTTTGTAGGCTACACCTTTGTAGGCTACACCTTTGTAGGCTTTGTAGGCTACACCTTTGTAGGCTACACCTTTGTAGGCTACACCTTTGTAGGCTACGTCTTTGTAGACTACGTCTTTGTAGGCTACGTCTTTGTAGGGTCCGTCTTTGTAGGCTACGTCTTTGTAGGCTACACCTTTGTAGGCTACGTCTTTGTAGGCTACACCTTTGTAGGCTACACCTTTGTAGGCTACACCTTTGTAGGCTACGTCTTTGTAGGCTACACCTTTGTAGGCTACACCTTTGTAGGCTCCGTCTTTGTAGGCTACGTCTTTGTAGGCTACACCTTTGTAGGCTACGTCTTTGTAGGCTACACCTTTGTAGGCTACGTCTTTGTAGGCTACACCTTTGTAGGCTACGTCTTTGTAGGCTACACCTTTGTAGGCTACGTCTTTGTAGGCTACACCTTTGTAGGCTACGTCTTTGTAGGCTACGTCTTTGTAGGCTACGTCTTTGTAGGCTACACCTTTGTAGGCTCCGTCTTTGTAGGCTACGTCTTTGTAGGCTACACCTTTGTAGGCTACACCTTTGTAGGCTACACCTTTGTAGGCTACACCTTTGTAGGCTACACCTTTGTAGGCTACACCTTTGTAGGCTACACCTTTGTAGGCTACACCTTTGTAGGCTACTACCTTTGTAGGCTTTGTAGGCTACACCTTTGTAGGCTACACCTTTGTAGGCTACACCTTTGTAGGCTACACCTTTGTAGGCTCCGTCTTTGTAGGCTACGTCTTTGTAGGCTACACCTTTGTAGGCTACACCTTTGTAGGCTACACCTTTGTAGGCTACACCTTTGTAGGCTTTGTAGGCTACACCTTTGTAGGCTACACCTTTGTAGGCTACACCTTTGTAGGCTACACCTTTGTAGGCTTTGTAGGCTACACCTTTGTAGGCTACACCTTTGTAGGCTTTGTAGGCTACACCTTTGTAGGCTACACCTTTGTAGGCTTTGTAGGCTACACCTTTGTAGGCTACACCTTTGTAGGCTACACCTTTGTAGGCTTTGTAGGCTACACCTTTGTAGGCTACACCTTTGTAGGCTTTGTAGGCTACACCTTTGTAGGCTACACCTTTGTAGGCTACGTCTTTGTAGGCTACGTCTTTGTAGGCTACGTCTTTGTAGGCTACGTCTTTGTAGGCTACACCTTTGTAGGCTTTGTAGGCTACACCTTTGTAGGCTACACCTTTGTAGGCTACACCTTTGTAGGCTCCGTCTTTGTAGGCTACGTCTTTGTAGGCTTTGTAGGCTACACCATTGTAGGCTACACCTTTGTAGGCTACACCTTTGTAGGCTTTGTAGGCTACACCTTTGTAGGCTACACCTTTGTAGGCTACACCTTTGTAGGCTACACCTTTGTAGGCTTTGTAGGCTACACCTTTGTAGGCTACACCTTTGTAGGCTACACCTTTGTAGGCTTTGTAGGCTACACCTTTGTAGGCTACACCTTTGTAGGCTACACCTTTGTAGGCTTTGTAGGCTACACCTTTGAAGGCTACACCTTTGTAGGCTCCGTCTTTGTAGGCTCCGTCTTTGTAGGCTACACCTTTGTAGGCTACACCTTTGTAGGCTACACCTTTGTAGGCTTTGTAGGCTACACTTTTGTAGGCTACACCTTTGTAGGCTACACCTTTGTAGGCTTTGTAGGCTACACCTTTGTAGGCTACACCTTTGTAGGCTACAACTTTGTAGGCTACGTCTTTGTAGGCTACGTCTTTGTAGGCTACGTCTTTGTAGGCTACACCTTTGTAGGCTTTGTAGGCTACACCTTTGTAGGCTACACCTTTGTAGGCTTTGTAGGCTAGACCTTTGTAGGCTACACCTTTGTAGGCTCCGTCTTTGTAGGCTACACCTTTGTAGGCTTTGTAGGCTACACCTTTGTAGGCTACACCTTTGTAGGCTACACCTTTGTAGGCTACGTCTTTGTAGGCTACGTCTTTGTAGGCTACGTCTTTGTAGGCTACACCTTTGTAGGCTTTGTAGGCTACACCTTCGTAGGCTACACCTTTGTAGGCTTTGTAGGCTACACCTTTGTAGGCTTTGTAGGCTACGTCTTTGTAGGCTACGTCTTTGTAGGCTACACCTTTGTAGGCTTTGTAGGCTACACCTTTGTAGGCTACACCTTTGTAGGCTACACCTTTGTAGGCTTTGTAGGCTACACCTTTGTAGGCTACACCTTTGTAGGCTACACCTTTGTAGGCTACACCTTTGTAGGCTCCGTCTTTGTAGGCTACGTCTTTGTAGGCTACGTCTCTGTAGGCTACACCTTTGTAGGCTTTGTAGGCTACACCTTTGTAGGCTACACCTTTGTAGGCTACACCTTTGTAGGCTACACCTTTGTAGGCTACACCTTTGTAGGCTCCGTCTTTGTAGGCTACGTCTTTGTAGGCTACGTCTTTGTAGGCTACACCTTTGTAGGCTTTGTAGGCTACACCTTTGTAGGCTACACCTTTGTAGGCTACACCTTTGTAGGCTACACCTTTGTAGGCTACACCTTTGTAGGCTCCGTCTTTGTAGGCTACGTCTTTGTAGGCTACGTCTTTGCAGGCTACGTCTTTGTAGGCTACGTCTTTGCAGGCTACACCTTTGTAGGCTCCGTCTTTGTAGGCTACGTCTTTGTAGGCTACACCTTTGTAGGCTACGTCTTTGTAGGCTACGTCTTTGTAGGCTACACCTTTGTAGGCTACGTCTTTGTACGCTACACCTTTGTAGGCTTTGTAGGCTACACCTTTGTAGGCTACACCTTTGTAGGCTTTGTAGGCTACACCTTTGTAGGCTACACCTTTGTAGGCTACACCTTTGTAGGCTTTGTAGGCTACACCTTTGTAGGCTACACCTTTGTAGGCTACACCTTTGTAGGCTTTGTAGGCTACACCTTTGTAGGCTACACCTTTGTAGGCTACACCTTTGTAGGCTACGTCTTTGTAGGCTACGTCTTTGTAGGCTACGTCTTTGTAGGCTACACCTTTGTAGGCTACGTCTTTGTAGGCTACGTCTTTGTAGGCTACGTCTTTGTAGGCTACACCTTTGTAGGCTTTGTAGGCTACACCTTTGTAGGCTACACCTTTGTAGGCTACACCTTTGTAGGCTACGTCTTTGTAGGCTACGTCTTTGTAGGCTACGTCTTTGTAGGCTACGTCTTTGTAGGCTACACCTTTGTAGGCTACGTCTTTGTAGGCTACACCTTTGTAGGCTACGTCTTTGTAGGCTACGTCTTTGTAGGCTACGTCTTTGTAGGCTACACCTTTGTAGGCTACGTCTTTCTAGGCTACGTCTTTGTAGGCTACGTCTTTGTAGGCTACACCTTTGTAGGCTACACCTTTGTAGGCTACACCTTTGTAGGCTACACCTTTGTAGGCTACGTCTTTGTAGGCTACGTCTTTGTAGGCTACGTCTTTGTAGCCTACGTCTTTGTAGGCTACGTCTTTGTAGGCTACACCTTTGTAGGGTACGTCTTTGTAGGCTACGTCTTTGTAGGCTACACCTTTGTAGGCTACGTCTTTGTAGGCTACGTCTTTGTAGGCTACGCCTTTGTAGGCTACGTCTTTGTACGCTACACCTTTGTAGGCTACACCTTTGTAGGCTACACCTTTGTAGGCTACGTCTTTGCAGGCTACGTCTTTGTAGGCTACACCTTTGTAGGCTACACCTTTGTAGGCTACGTCTTTGTAGGCTACGTCTTTGTAGGCTACGTCTTTGTAGGCTACGTCATTGTAGGCTACACCTTTGTAGGCTACACCTTTGTAGGCTACACCTTTGTAGGCTACGTCTTTGTAGGCTACGTCTTTGTAGGCTACGTCTTTGTAGGCTACGTCTTTGTAGGCTACACCTTTGTAGGCTACACCTTTGTAGGCTACACCTTTGTAGGCTACGTCTTTGTAGGCTACGTCTTTGTAGGCTACACCTTTGTAGGCTACACCTTTGTAGGCTACACCTTTGTAGGCTACGTCTTTGCAGGCTACGTCTTTGTAGGCTACACCTTTGTAGGCTACGTCTTTGTAGGCTACGTCTTTGTAGGCTACGTCTTTGTAGGCTTTGTAGGCTACACCTTTGTAGGCTACACCTTTGTAGGCTACACCTTTGTAGGCTACGTCTTTGTAGGCTACACCTTTGTAGGCTACACCTTTGTAGGCTACACCTTTGTAGGCTACGTCTTTGTAGGCTTTGTAGGCTACGTCTTTGTAGGCTACGTCTTTGTAGGCTACACCTTTGTAGGCTACACCTTTGTAGGCTACACCTTTGTAGGCTACGTCTTTGCAGGCTACGTCTTTGTAGGCTACACCTTTGTAGGCTACACCTTTGTAGGCTACACCTTTGTAGGCTACGTCTTTGCAGGCTACGTCTTTGTAGGCTACACCTTTGTAGGCTACGTCTTTGTAGGCTACGTCTTTGTAGGCTACGTCTTTGTAGGCTTTGTAGGCTACACCTTTGTAGGCTACACCTTTGTAGGCTACGTCTTTGTAGGCTACACCTTTGTAGGCTACACCTTTGTAGGCTACACCTTTGTAGGCTACGTCTTTGTAGGCTTTGTAGGCTACGTCTTTGTAGGCTACACCTTTGTAGGCTACACCTTTGTAGGCTACGTCTTTGTAGGCTACACCTTTGTAGGCTACGTCTTTGTAGGCTACGTCTTTGTAGGCTACGTCTTTGTAGGCTACACCTTTGTAGGCTACGTCTTTGTAGGCTACGTCTTTGTAGGCTACACCTTTGTAGG